>CAAKHF010008691.1:6348-19034 GCA_901007745.1 Hippocampus kuda
AAAAGTCTCCAGAATGCAAAGGCGGACAGCAATGGGCATCAGCTAGCCTTCAGAAGCCGGGAGCGCGGCAGACCAGCAGACGGAAAGAACATTGATTCCCTTCACTCAACACAAGCCTCCCGCCTTTGAAAAGGAAACTCCAAACATCTGCCTGTTTCACGCTCGGGATACTAAATATTGATCACGGCGAGTTAAATCCCAGCTTCATCACGGAGCGCGGCAACGCGGGCCTTGAGAAGCAGGAGTGCCACCGGAAAATTCCGCAACAGGAGGATGACCATCGGAGGACAGTAAATCAGCATCGGTATTGACCTGTCAACCCCATCACTTCCTCCGTGGCTAAACAGAGACCCTCGTGCAGGCCTTCAGCCTTCACCCAGCAGTATCAAAATACACCCCAAGTGACGCCATAGTACTACAAAGTCTTGTCACACCAGAGCCTCAAGTCTAATTACCTCCTGCATTGCTCAATCAATGATGCAAGACCGGACCTGGTGTGTGCAAGCCAGTTATTGACCATTATCTTAAAGTATCTCACTGGCTGCTTCTTAAGAGCCCCTCGCTCTGCATGGACACTCGAACCACATCTGTCATTTGACACCTCAACATCACACTCCGGCGGCATCCAGCTGAGTGTTTGATGTGACTGCAATCAATGTCAATCAGCAGATGTTTTCCATTTGTTCTGGCTTGAGAAGAAGAAATATACGTCGTGACCTCGATTTAGCAGATCCGGAACCAACGGACACCGGATTTAACGGGTACAATCTGCAAAAATAGCATTGTCCGTCTGGAAGTCAAAATGTCCGTGCGAAGTGAACAACGTCCATTAGCTCTGAATCGACCGCTGTTGTTTGCTGACGCAATCAACAGAGAGAACTTGGTACTCTAGTTCCCTGGCTGAGCGCACCATGACAGGCCCTCAGTTGGCCTACGATGGCTCATTTTGTACACACGTCTCTCGAGCATTCTATCCTAATTTTGGTTGGGTAAGTATACACTTATTATTTTTCAGGCCCTTCACTACTGCACGGCATCCAGACATAACAGGTGAGAAAATGAAGCACGCTAGTATTGGCGACCAATTGGAATTCAGGAAGTTGGGAGTTGGCCCTCTCCATGAAAATATGTTTTGGATCGAACACATTAATTGCATTTTCAATTCATTTCTGCAGGGAAATGAATTTGACATAGAAGTAAAATGACGAGCTTGCTCCTGGAAAAAAAAAAAAAATACATTTGTAAGTTAACGCTCCTTTGTATAATAGTGCTCAGCTTTAACTGAGGTATTAATTTAACAACTATTGCATTTTTGTGGTTAACTATTACAAAACTAACATATTTCGGAAGAATCGAGGGAAGTAATATTGGAAAGTTGTCTCATGACCAGTCAGTGTAGGCAGTTTTGGATCAAGCGGCCTGTATTGTGCAGATGTACCTAATGATGTGGCCACTGGCCAGTGACCAGATCCTGGACTGTTTTTAACTGTTGATATAAACGATGCAGTCGACTATTTTTTTTTTCTATTCATCTAATTAAAAGCGGTAAAGATTCAAGTTGCAATAAAGCCGAGTCTACTTTGCGCTGCCAACATTTTCCCCCACATTCTGCATAAAGCTTGAACCTCTCCACAAGATCATTAATCTCCACCCTCGTCCTCATATAAAGTCTCTGAAGACAAGACAAAACCAAGCTAGATGTCCTGCACACATCAGCAATTTAATCACATACCATTCAAATCAGATATAAACCGAAAGGGGAAAAGGGGGGGAATGAAAATTTCAATAACGGTAAACGTCCTTGACAGGCTTGTGTCGCTCTCTCCCACTGTTGGTTTCTTTCTGGTAATCTTTTAATATTTCCGTGAGGAATTGCAAGAGATTATATTTCATTGTTTTTCGCTTCATATTCGTCTGTTTAACAACTAAAATGTGTATTAAGACATCGCTTCCGGGGAAAAAGAAAAGCTCTTTCTTCAACCTCCTTTTTTTTTGTAAGCCCCCACAGTGCAGTGTAATGGAGTTATTAGGTGATTGCAAAAGGCTCTGTCTCTGCATGCTCTCTTTTCTCTCCTCATTTTAAGCGATCCATGATGTCATGAATAGGTGTTGGTAGATATTATGAGGACCCCCTCTCTCCCCCCGCTTTTCCTCTGTGCGCAAATATTGCATCGGAAGTGAGGCGCAGAGAGATTCGGTAATAGACAACACCAAATCCATCAACGCAAACTGCTCTTAGTCCTCACAGATGTCCTGAATTAAAACAAATTTTCACTGCAAATGACTCACAGCCCCAGAAATCTAGGTGAAGTCAAGTTGGAGGAGAAAAAAAATGACAGCACCTGACTAAAACTTCAAAGCTGGTCTCAGGAGGTAGGGGAAAAATGCTGGGAGTTTTATAGTTTCCCATAAAAAGCCCGGGGTTTATATAGGAGTAAACCTGAGACCGGCCGCTCTAGCATGAGCCATAATTCACTCGGAGACTGACTGGCCAGGACCGTGGCCTCAACAGAGCTAAGAGTGGCTCGTTCCAGCGCCTGTAGCTCCGTCTATAACATCAAACGATTGTACCTGTAAAGCAGCCCTTGCGCCACCTCTGCTCCTGCCATGACCCCGGGCAGCTGGGGGCAGCTCGGAGTCAGTTAACACAGTGGGAGCTCAACCAGGAGGATGGTCAGTAAGGTAACACTCACTTACAGTCTCGAACCACTAAGTTGACATGATAGCATAAAACTCATATTAGCAAATGCTCAGCGATTGCATTTCTCGGGGCGGAAAAAAAAATACAGTAAACAGAGTTGGCCCCATTTCCGCCACTATTTCACATGTGCACACTAACATAATGCACAAGACAGACAGAACTGTGTCTGTTTCCTATGAATCTGCAATGAAGCCCCTCGTTGATAAATCACCTCCAACTGGAGTGCAGGAATTTACCAGCTTAATGAAAAAGTCATGTTTAAGCTGGAAGGAGTTGTTCTGCATGGCTCTGGGTTTTCTAATCACCCGATGGAGGCCTCAGGAGAAGGGGTGCTGTGGAGCATAGTGCAGCGGGGGAGGCTCGCCATGTCAGGGGCATGGATCCAATAAGTGTAACGGCCTCAAATGCATTCAGCACAAGAACTGGTGTGTACTGTATGCTAATATCGTCATCATTAAGCATTGGAAGTCCGATCTTAAAAATGACACAAAAAAAAGAAAAGATTTGTTTGTGTGTAGTCAAGGTCAAGAAATTACTGATAAGACAAGAAACAAAACAATCCAAAGCTTTAGGACGCTTATGCTGACCAAGAGAAATAACAATCCCTGAAATTTGTTCTAAAAGTCAGTCACCAGTGATAGGATGATTTTTATCTATCTATTCATTACACATTTAAAAATTACAAGATAAAGACGATGAGGTTCAAACACACACCCCTCCCACCGCCTAGGGTGAAAAAAATAATCTGCAGATTTTTCTCTATGTTCTAAAGCTGAACAAATACTGAAGGACACCATATTGTCAAAGAGTCATAAAGTCTGCCTGTTCTGCATATCTTTACGGTTGTATGCATTAACTGACCCCGAAATATATTTTTAAACTTAACAGGCCAATTAATCAGAATTTTATCCTGACAAATATCGGAATCGGCATCAGCTTCACAAAATGTATGTTTGCCCTAATATATATATATATACAGTACATTTAAAATTTGAATCTATCGGCCGATAAAATCAAAGACAGATTAGATGACTTGAAATGACCTTATATGCTCCAATATTTTTCTGACTTGTCGTTCTCATGAGGTGCATTTCAACACAGAGTTCTTTTTACAAAGTTTAAAAAGTCTATGATGGCTTATCAAAGCTTTTTCCGCAGAGCTCCTTCCCTCTCTCTGTGGAGGCAGTTGCTCCATGCTTTTTCAGGTAAAGTGAGAGAGAGAGAGAGATGGGACGGTGTGGGCACCACCCCATCCTCTCACTCACAACTCCACAGTGCACCTTGCCCTTTGAGTGGGCACCACTCGCCTGTATCAGTTTCACCACCCACCTAGAGCACGGCATACATCTACATTTCCATCCACTTAAACGCGCAAGTAAAAGTGCACCTTTAACACAAAACTGTGTGGTTGCTGAGAGAGTCGGACTCACGCAAGATGGAGGTGGGTATTACTGGAAGGGTGGATGGGAGACGAAGAGACGGTAATTCCGACGAATGGCTCCCAATGGAGCTTTATAATACAGCACGCGCACACAGACACAAATAAAAGTACAGACAAAAAGCACAACATATATTAACACACATGCACAGACAGACTTGTGCACGCACGTGAAACCACAAGCCATTAAGTTCATACCCTAATTTCCACCATTACATTTGGCAGTGCTGTTAATACAAAATTAATGCATTAAAACAGATGGCTATCTGTGAGCTAAATAGCTATCAATTCGAAGGGAGCTGCCAAACCTCTCCCTCTTCGAGAGCCAGGGAGACTCGGCTCTGAAATTGCTTTGCTCTTCTCCCCTCCAACCAAAAAGTTTTTCTCTTCTGAATGATGGCACAGGTTAGAATACGGACACATGGAAGTCCTAAGATCTCTTCATTAAAATTCAGCCACTAATGGTTACAGTTTACTCATGTAGAAAATTTATTTCACGCTGTTAGGATAAAATCTGCCCACTGGGGCGAAAAGTCAAAAAAGCTGCGGTTGAAGTCTCATTGTGGGACAAACACGTCGATGGGGTGTCTTTTGCAGCTTCCTGTTACATCCAAAAGTACAAAAAACACCAGAGAGTGTTTGCACAACTGGTGCCAAATTGCCAAGGGTGCTAAATCAGGATTATTTATCTATTATAATGATGCCGATGATGAATGTTGGGAGACAAAAAAAACAAAAAAAAAAAACCTCAAGGCTGAAAATATGGCTGTGGCGCGCAGTCACTGCAATTGTACACTGAATGCGACTCTGGGATTCCCCTGGAATGAAAGCAGGTTATTTAGCGAAACAAAGAAGAGCAGAGCTTGGCCCGGGATTCCGGGGTGTGCCAGCAGCTCGAAACAACAGCTCACAACTGCAGAGGCCGCCCTTCTGGCTTCCAAGTGTGGTGGCTGCTTTGACTTAGGCCCAGCAAGCTGCAACATGCCTCAAGGATAGCTCGTGGAGTATTCCAGCCCTTGAATTGGCAACATAAAGCCTCCTGTATCTCATTCTCACTCTTCCTTTGGTCACCCTTATGCGTGTTATCCCTCCAAAAAGCTTTCAAAAAAGTGCTTTCTTGACTTGCTTCGACATGATCCGTCACTACTGGGGAATAAAAACAAGCTGTATATTTATCTTGGGGCGGAAAGAGAGAAACAAAATGGACCTGTGGGCAGAGAGCTAAAGATGGATGTCGTCAGGTATCCTTAGAGAGGATGCCTTAACGCAAAGCCTTGAAACAAAGTAGGAAGAGGGGGGGGTGGGGTGAAAGACACTTCCTGACAAAGCAGCGAGCTGTGCCCCGCGCTCGCCAGTCTTTGTTACGTTAACATTAAATAAAACAATAATCATTGAATTCTGTTCGAATGAGTGACATCCTGGAAAGTAAACAATGGGATCATAATTGCAGAAGGAAGGCGATCAATGCAGGCGGCAATTTGGGCTATTAATATTTGTTTATGCTCTTGTGTGCGTTTGTAAATTTGTGTTGAACATCTATAGCGTATTACAGCTTTAGGGCAGAATCCTCCCCCCCCCACCCCACACTCTCCAAACCACAAATTTTCAGGAAATCTAACACACCATCTTGCTTGAGTGACACAACATTTTACTGTTCGCCGCAATCATATACCGTTGCACGCAAACATGAACACATCACCTCAAAATCTTGCTCAAGTGCGTATTTATTAAGTTAAAAAAAACACTGTCCATTGTTTAAAAATTTTAGGTAGGTCGATAAATATGCTAGAATAGTGGCTACGTCATCTTGTAAAATGTTTTTTTTTTTTCAAATGGTCTTAAAGCCGAGTGCGTGATGCCATAAATAAAACAATGCACTGACTTAGCATTCTAAGAGGTGGAAATGTATCGACACACAAATGTACCGTCATGGCTGGTCACATACTTCTGCAGCGAAGCTTTTCCATGATCTTTTTTTTTTTTTTTAAAGAGAACAGGCTGACTCAAATGTATCTCACCTAATTATTTTCACTCGTTACAGTCTAAAAAACATCCAAACTTTCAATCTTGACACGGCATGCGTGGGGAACGAACAATATGGACAACGGTGAAAAAAAAAAAACGTTTAATCATTTGACCATATGTCTCTGACCAACAGCGCTGATATTTATGGTAAGTTAAGAGAGTATTTGTGTTTTGACAAAAAGCTGAGTAATACACTCACCCATAAGCACTCAGAAAACAAGAGTTGACCTTGACCCTGAGTTCTCAAAGATGGCTCTCAATCACATGATCAATGTGTCCACATAATTCATGTGCAAGTCTATGTCTTTGGGAGGCCAGGAAGGGGATAAGCATGCGTGCGGCGATGAGATCAATGCCCCTGTGTGGTGATAACGAGCCCGAGCCTATGCCCACAGGAGCCTCACGACGTCATCCAGGGTCTCGCTCATTTGGAACATTTGGATAAGCATGGCCATACATACATAATGCACACTTGTAATGGGATCCACATAAACATACTGTACAGTATTTTGCCACTTCTTCATGAGCCGGACGTTGCTTTTGTACCCCAATACTGTACACCGACAACACACCAGAATGTAAATGATGTCAACCCCCAAAATAAAAATGATTTAAAAAAAAATGACGTAACTTGTCAGCAAGCTGTTGCCTTTCTTTGAAGGTAGCTAATTAACAGCTTAACCTCCCGATGCTTTTATTAAATCTGTACGAGCACAAGCTTGCCAAAACTGTAGTACAATGTGTCTGCCTGCAGGGGGTTAGAACAGGGTGGAGCAAGTGGGGACACCCAAACAAGGGTTGCAGACAGCTGACTAAGTACTGGCATGGTACCATCTGGAAGCTGAAAGGAACAACTCAGGACTTGCCCTGCTCCTTTGCTCTGTTCCCAACTATTCTGAAACAACATCCTTCAATTCAGGATTGCTGAGCTAATTAATGGCGTGCCTTAAATGATCCCAATAGGATTCTGGAAAATATTGCTTGCCTGCCACAATGAATGCTGAGATTGGGAAGGGCGTCCAAAAAACTAATTTTCAATAAAATATGACCAGCTGCATTGCGAAGTGCATGGAAATAGGAGAAAGAAAAACAATTGGTGAAAACTTCCAAGAAAATGACTACATCCATAAACCATTCCTTTTACAGTCCCTTTCTTCTGGCTAGGAAGTTTGGGCCAGCAAAGACAATTTGAATGTGAGTGACATTTAGCTCGTAAGTGCTGTCGTTTCAGGTTAAGAGAATGTTTGTCATGATAATGACCCAAATTGGGCTAGCCTGTAGGCATACAAATCGACAAATCTAACAGAATCCTTTCACTCATGCGTGATGAAAACATAAGTACATGTCAAAACATTGTACATTGTCACCTCAGCAGATCGCTTTAGGCTCCTTAGAGTCCCTCTAAAGTAAAATAAAGGGTCCTCCTCAATTTAACACACCAGAGACACCATTGTTGATCACAACCCTGCCGAATTTGGTTTTGAATTAAAAATCACCAAGTACATAAAATGAGGCTTCAAAATTGTGAAAAATGAAGTAGTTGTCCCCGCTCTCAAGTGCTGGGGGCGTGTCCACTGAACGTGCTGAAACCACACCACGTTTAACTTTCAATCAAATCCCACTTCTGTGACCTGAAAAAAGGATGCTACCTGATCTAGCGTCATTATGTTGCGAGTCATATTAACCTGTTTGGAAAATATATCAAAATGAAATGGACTGAACTTAGTCTCTTAGGTTTTTTCATTTTCTTTTTCCATTAGTTGTGTGCTATTTCTGGATGATTCAACACTAGGGCCGGTCATATTTAGCCATCAACATTGTAGTTAAAGAATAAATACAGTAGGAGGGTTTTTAACGACTGCAGAGGCTGGATGCCGTGACCAGATGCAAACCTACACCTTTATTCAGATTTCTCCCAAAATGGAACTCATTTAATTTTTCACTGTAAACCTGCTAAGGGCATCTGTCCTGAAACAGAAATTGGCAAGGCACAGTTTGTAGCTGGAAAAATAAAAAGAAAAAAAAGTTTGATGTAAACAAAGCGCAGAAATGTAGTGATTTAAGGAGCGAGTGAGTCTAGTATCGAAGGGGTGTTGAATTCAGGCACAAGCAAACACCACTTGCAATGATTAATGCAGTCAATGCGAATTAAATGCAGAGCAGGAACATGACCCAAACACAATTAGTCTGGGCGAACAAACATCACATGGGCATGAATGCAGATTCATTGCTATACGTTCCTGGGCCAATCAGCATAACTAAATGACAAGGATTGTCCTAATCTTGATGTGCAAGTGAACACGTCTCCATTTTGTGGGTCTACTTCCTCTAGTTCACTGGTTAGCATGACCCAAAAAGCCCTCCGGGGGGCCAGAAGCCATAATTACAAATTGGCCCACGCTCTTGGATTTGCAGCAGCTTGTATTAGTTGAGCTCGTGTTCTGTGTTTTTGCAAACACAACGGTGGAAAGGAGACACAGAATACCACCTCCTCGGGCTCATATTATCTAGCTTTCACCCCTGGTGTCCTTGGTTTGGCAGTGTAAATATTTTATTACCACTTAATTGGTTGTTGCTTCAGGTTACGTAATAAGGCTGTGGTAGCTGGAACGCTGATGTTTTTCTAACTATCCCCTATCACGTTTTTGTAAAATTCATAGCAAAGTGTTAAGAGGAGACTGAGTGCAAGCTGGCGACACACCATCTTAATAAGAACAGCGATTACGTGTTCAGATAGTGTCAATATTTAACATTCGTCTTATGCGGCAATCTTTATTAGAAGCACTGCCATGACAAAAGCGACATGAGGTGCCTCTTCTTAAAATGAAAATTAATGAGTGGGGTTAAGTGGAGGTGAAAACATAGAGTGGGTCTCTATGTGGGCTTATTTGCATGGAGCGTGAAGTGCTCAGTTGGAGTGAAAACGGCAGCTGAGGGTTCTTCACACCATTCGTACACCAAACACCCACCAGCTCGACCGGTCAGCACTCCTCCACTGGGAAAACACAAAGCTGCAACTTAGAGGAGTGCAGAGCTCACAGTGCACTAATGCAGTCTTCACATTGGGAAAAGGGCCATTTAAAGTTACAGTTATAAAATGAAACACTACTTTAAGGACCCATCTCCTTAGCGTGCCATCGTGGTCGGTTTGCATTACTTAACATGAGTCGAGCTTTTCAACGTTTGTTTTGTCATTTTAGCCATTTGATATACATATAGTCCAACTTTGGGAATTCATCCAGGGTCAGATCCTCAATTAATTAGGACTGGGTGGCTGTAGATGACTACTCGGCATCATACATTCCTTCACAAACAGTATAGATTAATGGATACAAGCATTAGGTGGTGGCAGCAATCTCAAAACACTTCACAACAAGCAGCCGTTTAACTAATAGTGAACGATTCTTCAAAAATGGGCTTCAAGTTGTTGGTTGCCACTCCCGGTTGAATTTGACTGCAAAACTAAACATCAAACAAGGTCAATTACAACTTGTGTATTTAAAACAACCACCCAACCTTGCCTTTGTCCGCTAGTTTATTACGACTGCGCGATACAAAACACCATAGACAGGCTGACAAATGGCAGTGTTATGATGCCTTAAGTAATAGATATTGCAACACAAACGTTGGCATGACACATATAGACTAACAATACTCAGTAATATATGCCATAACCTTAAAAATGACTAATCTTACTACCGCTTTCTGAAGCAGTTGTAAACTGGTTCATGTATGTCTATGACAGCAGCACAATGTCCATTACAGTGAGGCAAAAAACAGGAAAACTGTTCAAGTCTTTAAATCCCCACTATGTAATGACTGTATCATAGTGTGCTTATTAAAAGACACATTACAAAAATCTATTGTTGGTTTTTTTTTTGGGGGGGGGAAGCTGGAATGGATTAAGTTTCATTAATTTCAAGTCAAGTACAACTTTATTGTCAAATGTGCAACATACAGCACAGATGAGTTATGTCCAAGGAAACAAAATTTTTGCACTCCTATCTCCAGGCACCACTGTTTGCAGCACACATTGCATCCATTTTCTATATCACTCATCCTGTTGAGGGTCACAAGGAAGCTGGATCCTATCCCAGGTGACAGCGGTTTAGCGGATGGTGACATGTCCATCACAGGGCTGATTCTCCAGACAGACAACTGCTCACACTCACGTTCAATTAACTTCAATGAACTCCACACACGTGTTTTTGCAATGTGGGAGAAACTTGGAGTCCCTGTTGCTAATCCACAAATGCACACGAGAACACAAAGGTCGCAGCCAAGACTGAAACCTCAAACCTTTGCAGTAGGGCAACAGTGCTTAGCCACGACTTCGGCCCAATGTAGGATTCAATCTCTTTTTATCCTTTTACATAGTCACCTTCTGACCTTCACCCACAAGGAGGAAATGCAGTTGTGTTGACAAAGATTCTCCAAAACGTCCCACCCCTTTTATCCCATGAGTATTAGCAACTCTGTCACTAATACTAATGGGTCTTGTGTGGAAACGCACATTTGCAATATATTGGGTGTGCTCATTAGCCAAAGGGGGGAAAAAAACACTACAATTTCACTTTCCATAAGAAAGAAACAAAAGTGCTCATTGATCAGGGAGATCAATGGAGGATCAATAAACTAAACCCTCATCATTCCCAGAGCAGTATAATTGCTGCTGAGATGTAGTTGTCATCACTAAAAAATCAAACACAGACTCAACTAATTGGAGAAGGCCGTTTGCTTTCACAAAAGAATTGTGATGGCTACTCCGTGTTGTGAACGTGAGCGAGGCTGGCGCCATTACTCTGGCGGACTTAATCAAGTGCACGTATACGGAAGGCTTCCTGGTTCACATGTGAGGATTTCTCATATTGTGGAAGATTTCTTCTCTGTGGCAATCCCACACAAAGATAGAAAATCTGGCATTTAACAGTTGTATTGTGTGCGGTCTGCTCCGATAATCTCAATACAGAGCACCAAACACATTAAGGATCTGTTTCCATCATTTATCTCCAAAATGCGAGGCAGAAATCTCACGTGATCACACCGGACATCACAAAAATGAATAAGAACAGACACTGCCGGATATGCGCCGACATTTCCAGAATGTTTCCAAGGAGGACTGGAAGCGGGAGCATTGTAAGACGGCTAAGAAAAGATTGGCTTTGGAAAATACTTCTTGGCGGCTGGAGAACACTTTTAAACATAAGCGACATCGGGTAGGCCATAGTTTGCTTTATTTACTGCTCCTTCCTGGTCTGTCAGTCAGGGTGACTCTTTGATTGGCTATATTCCGTTGATGTCACGGTCCATGGAGTCAAATGACTCGGGGAGATGTCAGCTTTCCCAACAATTAAAAAAAATGTCTCCAAGGTTGGAAAACTGTTAATATTTCAGACTCAATAATTGGGACAAATCTTTTCTTTACACACCTCAGACCAAAGGATAATTGGATAGGACAATCTTAGAAGACATATGTCAGGTGTTTGATGTTCTTGGTTGGGAAGGGGCAAAATTATGTGTGTTACCCAGCCTAAAGTGAAATGAAGCCCCACAACTGTCTGAGGTCAGGTTTTGAAAAGCAAAGAGGTGTGTGCCTGACAGAACATCTGCGAGACATTTTACAGGCTGGCATCACACCCAAGCAAACAGCACATCAACTGCTTGAAAAAGCCTTCAAACTGTGGTTCAAAGACGACCACTTTGCCCCTTCCTGTTTATTGATTACATCGTGCTCCTGTTGGGTAATTGTGCAGTAAATCAAGCATGGTGAGCACTAATCTCAACCCCGAGAGGAAAGTGTTAAAGGTAAAACCTGCTGAAAAGTACATAATGATGGTGCAGTCTTGAAGCCAGGAGAGAGGCTATGCTCCTCCCTCTCGCATTTCTCTCACTCACTGGCTGCGCCTGCACAACCAAAGGCAGAAAGGAGAGTGCTTGGCAAGGGGAGCAATGGGAAGAGTATACAGTTTCTAACCACCTCGCACTCTCTCACTTACTCTTCCAGTCCCTGTCAGTGCATTCCCAACCAAAGCGCCGGGGGCGCCATGCTTGTAAAGAAACCACAGCCTTTTTAAGGGCTTCTTGTATTTACAAAGGGAGGCATGTCGGAATCAAAGGCATTACCACATGACACAACACATTAAACAGTTGGCAGATTGAGAATTTATAGACTACAAAGATAGTGAAGTGGGTAAACAGGAGTAATACGATTGTTGGAGGAGTTCAACTTACCTAAAGAGAGTAAGGAGTAATGGAGCAGCCCTCGGCTTTGCCTTCCCGCAGACCATACGGCTCACGCTGTACTCCAGGTGGAGACAGCTATCATTTTCCCATCAACTTCCTGTTTCTCTCGTCTCCCCACCCCCTTTCCTCGCTGCTCTCTCACTCACAGCTGCACAACTTGATTCTCTGTGCCAGGTTTGAGGAAATACAAAGCTCTGCCTTTCACCCATCTTCTGAAATAGCTCACAAGCTGCAGTTAAGATACTTCCCCCCCCCCCCCCCCTCTCTCCCCCTCTCTCT
>CAAKHF010008692.1:0-12834 GCA_901007745.1 Hippocampus kuda
GTGGGTTTTCTCCGGGTGCTCCGGTTTCCTCCCACATTCCAAAAACATGCGTGGCAGGCGGATTGGGCACTCTAAATTGTCCCTAGGTGTGAGTGTGAGCGTGCATGGTTGTTCGTCTCTGTGTGCCCTGCGATTGGCTGGCAACCAATTCAGGGTGTCCCCTGCCTACTGCCCGAAGACAGCTGGGATAGGCTCCAGCACCCCCCGCGACCCTAATGAGGATGAAGCGGTTCGGAAGATGAATGAATGAATGTATCCACCATGTAGATATTTTGATAGGGCTAAGAACCCAAGGTTGTGATTTTTTTTTTGTCTGTTTCTGCAGCTTGCTAGCCAATGTGCTAAATCCCATAAAATAACATGGCTATGATTTATCAAGATCCACACTGAAAATATACAGTTTAAATAAGAACTCACTTGTAATGTTAGGAGATGAAACGTCTATTTCCCCCCCCCCAAAAAAAAAATCAACATTTACGAGATAAATTAGCTTTTATTAGAACGTAAGATCTATAAGTTAATACAAAGAACTGAATTCGGAAATCATACGAGGTACTGTAATTGCAAATGTTGCACACTCCCTCGAGCAATGTGCCATATATTAAGCATGCAGATAATCTAGCTAGCTACCCAGCTAGCTACCCACCCACCAATCTATCTATCTAGCTATAATTGTATTTATAACTTGAGGACCTATGTTGTTCTCATAAATGTATGTAAACAGTATACACAAGCACATTACAATGTTCTGATGATAGTGTCACACGTTGACACAGAGTCAACGATGCTATTAGTTAGCCCGTACATGGCCTTTTGCATTGTTTGTTAGCATTAAGCTAAACCTGGAAAAGAGCAGAACATGTCAAGGTTATATTTTACTCTATATTAATCCTTATCTTCTATTTTCAAATTTTGAAAAATATAGGAATAACATGAAAGAGATAAAAATCGGTATGGTGTGAAAAAATGGAAGAACTACAGGAAAACTTGGAAAAAATGGGTGGACTTTTATTTTGAAATTTTTAAAAAATGTGTGTGTGGGATGAGATGAATATTAATTTGAATGGGGGGAAACACAAATAATAGGAACAAATTAGAGGAGAAAACAAAATGATTTCACTTTTTTTGTTTTTTTTTTTCATTTGGAACAAATAGGGATTTTTTTGGGGGGGTTTAGTCATGAACATGTTGAATATTTGCTAAATTGGAATTTTGGTGATGTTTTAAATCATTGCCAAGGTGGTATTGAAGGAGCTGAACATTTAAAAATTAGAAGGGTTAAGGGGAACAACATAAATCTCTTTTGTTGAATGTATTTTGGAGAATAATTTGTGAATTTTTGTGGGGATTTTACTGGGGAAAATGTAAATTTTTTGTACATCAGGTTTTTTTGGCGAATTTGAGTCACCTTCAATATTTACTTTTTTTACTCTTCAAACCGTGGAACTGTGCAGTAAAGAGAGCTTTAGATTTAGTTTTGATACTTTCTAAAAAGTACGACCTTCATTTTTTAACATTTCCATCAACTCACTGAGAAGTCGTCGTCCTCTGCCCTGAGATGATCAGCTATGTATTGAACTCCCTCAATGGCTCGTTGCATAGCAGGAGACAAGCGATGGATCACAGCTTCTTGTTGGCTTCTTGGGTCTTGAGCAGGCTCTGCTTTGAGGGTATCTGTAAGGCAGTTTGTCGAGGCTCGTTGTTTTGTTTGGTCTGCAGTCCCAGTCCATTTCTCCAGCCAGTCGTTGTGCAGACAGCAGGACTGATAGCCGCCTGAGTGACACCGTTGTGCAGCTCTCAGGGGAAGCTCCCTCTGCAGGTCACACATGTGCTCCACGCTGAGCGAGCGGCCATTTAAGAACAATTTATTCACGTCTTCGTTGGAAAGGTTGCGAAGGGGCCCGAGAGGCAAAGTTGGGGGTAAGGAAAGTTGAGAAGAAGACAAAATGGAGGAGTTTTGTCCTCGTTGGAGACCTGAATACTGTTTATTGGGTGACTGATAGAAAATGTTGGCCTTAACTGGGGGATCTTCCTGGTTGACTCCCTTGAGAGGGGAGGAGGATGGAGACGGGGAGCAGACGCGGATGTTTGGGCTGTCGGGAGGAGTTTTTGGGAGGCTCTTCTCATGCTGCATTGTTTGGGTCAGCCCTGTTTCTAAACCCATCCAAAAGGTCTGGGAGTTGCCCGTTGCTGATATTATGGTTGGGCGGTGCATCATTTCAATCAATTTCTTGCAGTGTTGCTTGGCCGTGCCGGGGGGGCGCTTCATGAAAAGGACCCGGGGCACCATGTCCAAAAAGACCCTTCGCACCCAATGCGGCATTCCGTGGGTTTGAGGTGATCGGTGGTGGACGTTCAAAACAAAGACTGTAATTATAATTGAAAGTGTGACAAAGACCATGGTGAACAGCAGGTATTCGCCAATGAGTGGAATCACCAAGGATGTGGACGGTATTATCTCTGTGATCAACAGCAGGAACACGGTTAGGGACAATAAAACGGAAATACACAAGGTGATCTTCTCTCCGCATTGGGACGGTAAATAAAACACCAGCACAGTCAAACAGGAGATAAGGAGACAGGGAATGATAAGGTTAATGGTGTAGAACAACGGGAGCCTTCGGATGATGAAGTAGTACGTGATGTCTGCGTAGATCTCAGTGCAGCACTCGTACTTTTTGGTGTTGTACTTGCCCACGGCGTTCATAATGACCCACTCGCCGCTCTCCCAGTAGTCCATCTGATCCACGTCGCTGGCCATGCTGATAAGGTCGATCTTGGCTCGGTCGTAGGTCCAGGAGCCAAACTTCATCTTGCAACTTTGTTGATCAAAGGGGAAAAAGGTGACGTCGATGCTGCACGAAGACTTGTAGATGGCCGGTGGCATCCACTTGATCCGTCCGTCGTGGAATAGATGCGCCTTGGTTAGGTGGGTGACTGCAAAGTCACCATCAGCACTGCAGATCAGTAACGGGATATGAATGAAAGCGGTGATTCCCAACAAATGTAACGTGCACGAGAGATCATCGGGTGTGCCTTGAGATTTTTTTTTTCCCTGTTTCATTTTCATGTTTTACTACAGTACAACACAAGTAAACCCTCTTCCACGAGATGGCAGAAGCTACAATTAACCTGCATGTGGATCCACCCGTTGCTCTTCATACGATAGAATGAGAGCTAGCTTATATAATGTGCCACGAGAGGATATTTTTTTTTCCTGTTTCATTTTCATGTTTTCCTACAGTACAACACAACAAGTAAAGCCTCTTCCACCAGATGGCGGACGCTACAATTAACCTGTGGATCCACCCGCTGCTCTCCATACAACAGAATGAGAGCTAGCTTAGCGTTCAACTTAGCGTTTACCTAAACAGGCCCCGCAGCTTTCAAACTGAGAAAGAAAATGTCGAAATCATCATTATTTTAGTTAGTGCCCGACCAATCTGATTCCGGTTTACCTTTGCAACAGACAAGAAGTAATAATAATAAAAATAAAAAAAGCACCCAAACAAGCATGAACTGACCAATTTAGATTGATATTTAGGCCATAAATGTGTGCAAATTGGAACATAATGAGGAAGGTTAGTGGCAAAACACGATTTATCAAAACACCTCTTCTTTGACAGAGTTGCATTTGAAATATTTGACGTAAAATGGGAACCGATTTTTACACGTATAATTTTTACACTCAGCATGAAAATAACCCTTATCAGCACACCGTGGATATACTTTCAAACATTGCATGTCAACCAGCATATGAGAGGACTAAGGATGACGTAATACATACAGAATAACATTCGTCAGCCATGTCCTTGACTTCTTGCCCATACCTGCTGAACAGTATTTACTGTTGAATGAAAATGTTCAATCATACTACTAAATGGCAAAACTCCAGTTGATTATTATTATTTTGAAAAAGTCCTAATTTCAGCTGATATAATTGACCGTCTGATTGATCCGCCACACCCTAATTTGAGTAAATATACTTTTTGGGAACATTATTGTTTAACATTGACATTGTCTCATGCAACATTTTCTTCCCTGGACCCAGTGAAAAATAATCATGAAGTCAGCAACTGATCGGACAGCGTTTGGGAGGTGTTTGAGACTGAGATGACTTTTTTAATTAAACGGTCTCGCTCCACTACTTTGGTGTGCACCAGGGTTCAGAATCAAATATATCACAACAAAAACTGTATTTCGACTGTGAGCGCAGCCCATAAATAGAAATTACGATGTCTAAAAGTTTTACAGCAAGCATATGACCCCCATGCCTTCCCCCTTTCTTTTCTTCTGCCGAAAGGCAATCACATCCGTGCAACTCTACAACATCTCAGCACAATACAATAAATTACCTCTTTCCAGGGCTCCATTAAGTCATGCAAATCAATTTATATGCTAAAAAAAAAAAAAAAAAATGGGCATCAGGTGCGGTCGTAATTTCAGTGTCATATGTTTTTTAAATGATGGCCACCTGTGTGCTGTTGGCCCTCTGTCTCGTCTTATTAGTTTCATACCTGATAGGCCATTTAATCAGAAGACAGCGCAGTACACTCACTTTTGAATGACAAATCGATTTGGTAATTGTATTGCTCATATCATGTCTCATAAATTTCATTGTTGTATTGGTCATTTAGAATTCCCTTCACTCATAATAAGAGACACATTGGATGCATTTATATCGGAGGCTCTTTGAAACGCCTTTAATTACATTTTATCTCTTAGTTCTTCCGCCTAATATGCATTAGGCTTGCTTTGTGCGATGTACCAAGTTTGTTTATGGCCATTCCCATTAAGGATGACTTTGTTCACAACCAAAGCACTTGATGACGTTGGCACAGGACAAGAGTGTTGGCACAGCGGCAGGATCTTCTTGTTTTCTTCCAGTAACGCTTTCTATTGGAATTGAATCAGCAAATTTTGCAAATTAATGCTGATGTGATTACACTTGCGTCAAAGTGGGCAGCGTTGGTGCATGAATCACTTTGTGAGACTGCATCAAAGTAATGTTTGGCGATATTCTACCGAAGGATGGCTGTGATAAATTGATTTATGTAGTCATGATGGTTGTGAACTTTGCCACTTTTGTTGTAATGGCTGATCTAAGGTTTGTAATAATGAGGTTGTGTGGTGAAGGGAACAAATGGAGTTGTAAAACTATGTTCACAGTCAAGTAATATTATTATTTTGGCAGGTCCCGAATGTCAAAATTGTTCCCATTCACATGAACCTAACCACAGCAGCCCCTATTTTTTTCTGTAGAGATTCATCAAATAATAATCGGCTAATATTATTTTTGGCGACAACACCTCCCCAAAAAGAGTTGTTTTGAGTGTGTGTAGTTCTTTCTCAGGCACAGGCAGGTTAACAGTTCCCATGATAACAAACTGCTCATAGCTGATGATGTTGTGGATGTGCCAACAATTTGCTCATCGTACTGCATAATCGGCCCCAATACTCCTTTGTTGGAAATATTTTCAAAAGGTCACGCCAAATTGTAACATTAATGCATGCTATTTACTTGTTGTAAAGGACGATGTCGGGCCTCCAGATGATCTCCGAGGGAATACGGATGGAGGTAACATTCTCGTATTCTTCCGGGTTCCAGCGCAGCTTGTAGTCGTTCCATTCCTGGAGGACAACGTTCACCATGGAGTGGTTACAATGATGCCATTCCGCATCGTATTCATTCTAGCGATTTTTATCTCCTGTCATTGACGTACTTGCTTGACCCAGACATTCGTAGTCATCATCTGGTTCTTCTCATCCTTGGTTGGTGGAAATAGAAAACAAATTCTTTTCAAACAGTTTGGATAGTTGTCGGGAAGTTATTATTAGTATTGTACAAATTTGCTCAAAAACATCCGTGTCTTGTTAATGATACTTTTACTCAGTAAGAACATACGAAACAAGGCACCCAAATTTATGAGCTTACTGTGATGGAGTAAAGAAAATAATGCCTGGAGGCAATGTTTGCCACGCTCCTTCCAGCCCTGAAATATTCTATAGGAGAAGACAACTTGGCCAAGAGTTGCCTCATACTCTCAGGCATGTGAGACAAGCGCTCTCTCTAAGTGTGAGGAAAAACAATCCTCACGGTCATGCAGGCTTTGCATTTTCAATCATCCGAGCCCCCCTGTAGAAAAAAAAAAAAGCATGTTCCCGACACCAAACGTCAGGTTTTCCCTGAGTCAATAGAATTCCTCGAACAGGGTTTATGTAAAATATTCTCCACAGGGCCTGCAAATTCTATATGTATGCGATAGGAACCCCCCCCCACCCCCCATATTTTCATTCCCAGCCCAAGTCGAGCACAAAGAGCAGTCGAACTGTGCGCATTTGTGGAGTTTTCTTTTGGTATTTTGCTAGACAGGTAGAATTGGGCGTAAAGCGGAACTTGCACCGTTGTGTGCCATCGTGAATGGAACGAGTCTTATCCCGGCAAATTGTGGCGACATCTCTCACTTGCATTAAAATCAGGCCTGTCAGAGCACAGTACATGCAAGTACGCCGTGCTTGACATTGAAGAAACAGAAATAAACTTGCTGGAGTCTGTGCGTGACATTGGCAGGTAAACTGCAAGCCCTCCCCTTGCGGATGACGTGCAGGTGACGTGGGCGACTGGAGACTGCCTTGGACCTGCATGTGTGTGGACCCCAATAAACAGGGGCGCTATGAAAATATTTTGAAAATGGTACTGGTAATGATTTGTTCAATGAATTGATTTTTACAATGATTTGGAGGGATTGTTCCCACACCATTGTAATGTTTATGAATTAGATCCATTGACTTGCACTGCGGAATGCCAAATTTGTCGACCTATGCCTTGATCAAAACACACATAAATTGCTTTATGCCTCCTACGCTGCACAATACGCCTCCTTTTAGCAGGTCTTAAATTTAGTCTACTTTTTCTTACCAAATTGTGACAAGTACCAAGGTCCAATGAGGCATAGCATATCTACCAAATTTACAAACACGCTGAACAAAACCATTGTCCCGGCACAAAAATGCAGACTACTTGCGGTTACGAAATTGTTGGATGAGTCAAGGGTGAGGCAACTCCATGCGGGGGAATGCTCACAGAGCCACAACGTGGCCCCAAACATGCTGGATTTGACTTATTCTGGCACTAAAATGAACTTCCAACCATTTATACACTGAAATGCCAGCACGCCAGTCCACGAAAATAGTTCCCACTGTGTTTGAAAGTCGTGAAGATCTTACTCACCACATCTATGAGCTGAGCAATAGAAAGACCAAAGTGGACCAACACTGTGTCTGATGAGTTTTCCACAGGCCTGGAGAGCTTGTTGTAACGCACAAACAGATCCTGCAGCAGTTTCTCCTCAGCGTGAGCCCGAGGACCAGCATAGCAGTACACTGGAGGTGATTATCAGAAATGATCAAACTGTTGACCAAAATGCTTTCCTCAAACATTTTAATATCCCTTTCCATCCATCCGCACATCTACGATAGAATTTTGGATAACAGTCCCAGTCACAATTACGGCACAATGTACAGGATGTGAATGTAAGTGTCAGTGGGTCTTTGTTTGTATCTGCCCTGTGATTCACTGGCGACTGGTCCAGAGTCAGCTGGGATAAGCTCCAGCTCACTCAGAACCCTCATGGGGGCTTCGCGGTATAGAAAACGGATGGATGGAAAGTTGCCGTTATCACAAATTGCAACTTTACACAAATATCTGAGGTTTTAATTGCATGCATTTTGATCAGCTTGTTTTTGTGTGCTAAACATTAATATTTCATTTGCAATTCACTACCTGTCTCGACTGGATTTAGTTTTTTATTTATTTTTGGCAATAATGAGAACACGTTTGTAGTGCTGAAAA
Source organism: Hippocampus kuda (assembly GCA_901007745.1). Lineage (NCBI taxonomy): Eukaryota > Metazoa > Chordata > Actinopteri > Syngnathiformes > Syngnathidae > Hippocampus > Hippocampus kuda. Next base: position 7,853 of record CAAKHF010008692.1, read on the forward strand.
CAGAAGGCGACCTGCGCTAGACCCAGCTGGCGTCATGGTTACACGAGACAGTGGGGAAAAGCGAAAGGGAAGGATGAATGTGGATCAGAGGACATGTTGTGCCTGCAAACCGTTTCGTCACCCCACCCTCACACAAAACTCCCACCTGTGCACCGGTGTCCCTTTGCTACCCATCTAATGGAACACCTCCCCCCCTCCGCCCCCATTCCTTTAAAACCAACTCACATTACACAGAAGATGACCTCGCCAAGTCCCAGAACAATTAGAGACTTGTCCCGAGGCTTGCACAACGCTTTGCCAATCTGTATACGCAGTGATTTTTTTTTTGTTTTTTTTTTCCCTACAGTGAGTCGGGGCTTTCTTCTATTTGAGTCATTCATCATCATTGAGTGAGTCATATTAGTGACTTCAATTACTACACTGGTACTGCTGCATTATTAAGTATGTTTTATGTGGTAGATTCATCCATCATTTCATCTATCAGTTTACTGCGCTGTACTGAATTTATCTTTTGGAAGTGGACTGAAACAGCCTTCAGGAAGTCTGTTTGACCTTGTCAATTATTTTATTCTATTATGGTGGGGATGAAAGTATTTTGTTGCTGGGATTAATTTTATTTTATTTTTTTTTGCCCATCGGTACAGGTAACTTATATACATCGTACAGACATTAATGGGAACATTTTTTCAATTGTGAAAGAAGCCCCATATTATCTCTGTTGTAAGGCAAATCCGTCTGCATTACGGCGCTACAACCAGAAGAGGTGCTGTTGAGACACAGATGTTGGCGTTGTCCTCCTACACATTCAATCAAAGCTGATGTGTTGTCCTTTACTCGCTTGCAAAACGGCATCCCAGGATCAATATCTGCCCACGTCGTCATGCTTTTTTTTTTTTTTTAATGCCGGATTCCGTGTGCAAGTACCCATTAAGCAAACGGCAACAAAGCATAGTAGCCTACACGTTGACCTTTGTTTCATTATCCGTTACATTCATCTAATGCATCTGATATTAAATCGAAGCATGCGCAAAAGCTGTATAATAGCCAGCGAGGTAACTATTTGTGAGCCAGCGCAATGGTGTGTTGTAAAAGGTAGTAAATGTTTCATGATGGAATACTTGGCCTTGCAGACACTTTTCATTTCATTTCATGGCCACACCGAGGGTGATTTCTTTCATTTGATGGAGACAACCTGGGCAAAGTGTATTTATGCTCTCCCCCAGACTCAAATAAAAAGATACAATAAAGTGTTTTAATGAGGCATTGGCATCAAATGATTTGTCAATTTTTGATCTTCGAGATGATGTCAATCTATCACTTTCAGCAACGAGGTTGTGTTGTGTCGTTGCTACATCGGAATGTGGCATAGGCTAGCACTAAACTATGCTAAGTGGTAAAGTCATGATTATCATCAATATTTGCATGAAAAACATTTCCAGGCCATGAATGGGAAAGAATCGAGTATGGTAGTAAATGGATGGGACTTCTTGTGCTGCGTGATGACATATTCTTGTGCTGGTGTGCAAACCCAAACACTGACTTCAAAACCTCCTTTCAGGCTGATGTAGCCACTGAAAAATTACCTTTCATGGACACAGGGTTCCAACAATACATTTATAATCAGTGAAATAGAGCTCTGATGCTTTTTCATATGCTGCTTCAACTTTTCCCTTCATTATTCAAACCATGTCATGTTATGCACCTGGTTAATCGTGTCCTTCGGTGCTGTTACATCACATCATATAAAACCGGCGTAAAATCTGAAATTGAAATCAAGGATAACAAAAGACAGGACTTAAATATCTTAAATGGAGAGCTCTTTAAGCCACAGCAGGCTTGGGCCACCATTATATCTGATAAGATAAATTTAGATGGGGAAGAAGCAGTGGTTAACTTATTTTTACACTTTTATGATGGTTGGCAATCGAAAGTTGGAATGATACTGACTGTGTATGTTATTTTATTTCCTGAAAGATAAGTTGAAATGTTATATCCATAATGCAAACGTTTTTTTGAAGCAAGCATGAAAAAGTTGTAAATATCAGATCGAGTTTTTGCACTTTAAATAAGGTACCATTGATTTAATCGGTGCGATGATGCCAAACTGGTGCGTGCAGGTTAGTTAGCTGCTGGTTTTTCCTGAACGACTGGACCTTATTCTGTCCTCATTTGATCAATGGACTCTCTGAGGCCAATAGTGCATCATCAGCAGCAAATATCTGCAAGCGGTGTTTGCGCTCCGTCACAGGGAATGCTTTTTAGCAGGTCACCAAAGAAACAGAGGTGGTCATCATCATCCAATGGAAACTGGAGAAAATGATGCCCTTTTTTCATTCTTGTTTATTACACCATGTCCAAAAGCATTTCAGAATAAAATGAGGGTGTGTTCTTTTTTTTTTTTTTTTTTGGTATTATCAACCACCAAAAAAAAAAACCCCGTTACTAAAAATCCCATGCCACAACCTCAGAATACTGCCTTAATATGATATTTACAGAAGCATAACACACTCTTCTCAATTAGTACACACCTCCATCAATTTGGTGCTCTGGGATTAATTTCCCTTTTTTTATACAGCATTTTAATTTCATTTTAAAATGACTTTGTAACATTTTCAATGTGATTGAAAGTTTGAAAAAGGATGGAGGAGACATGCCTCGGAAACACATAGCAAATATCCAGATCTTATCTCACGGTAGTATTTGATCAATCAAAATTACCTTGTGTGCAGAGAGTGAGCCAAAGTAAGATGAAACATTTGTTTACACCCATGGCGCTCCTCAAGCCGCAGGACGTCGCCATAGAAACAGTGTGGTCTTGCTTCAGATGATCTTATTAAAGAGGCAAAATGTTGAATGAGTCAATGTCAGCCTGGTGCCGCTCCCCGCCTCATCCATCTGTCCTTCCCTGTCACTCGGCTGTCCACTTTGAGTTGAGACAGAGGGACGCCTGCCTGGATTCGACTACGAGCGGGCGCCTCCTCGCTCTGGTGGAATCCTCGGATCACAGGAGTTTGCTTCCCTGCTCCTCTACATGCATGACTCCCTCAATCTGACTCTCGTCTCTCAGCCTCCTCCCCTCCTTCTCTCTCTCTTTCTCTCTCTCTTTCTCTCTCTCTCTCTCTCCCTCACTTGAGCCCTCCAAACAGTTCCCTAAGAATGTACAATGGGCCCACTGAGGATGAACGGAATTCATTCCGTTCCTATTTTGAAGCATTTTTTCCCCACTGGATATAATGCTTATGCTGGGTCAGATTGCAGGAACATTTCTTGTTTGGAATGCAAGTCCGCTTACTTCAAAAAAGTTCACACTCTATGTTCAGTTGATTTAAATAGTGCTTAATATTTAAAAAAAAACAAAAAAACCCAACCAAACAAAGGCAATTTTCAAATGTGATTCTCTGAAGTGCCTAACAGCTCGGCATGGCTCGGTGGTAGAGTGATTGATTCACTACCCAAACGTTGTTTTTTTTTGTTTGTTTTGTTTTGCGACCATGTCGACGTGCCCTTGAGCAAGATACTGAGCCCCCCCCCCTCCTCCCAGTTGCTCCTGATGCTGCGTCATCAGGAGGTAAATAAAGTAACAATGTAAAGCGCTTTGAGTGCCCGAGGTAGAGAAGCACTATATTAGTGACAGCCCATTGACCATTCATTCCTCCATCCATTTTTCGAGCAGTACGCGGGGGACACCCTGAACCGGTTGCCAACCAATCGCAGGGCACACAGATATGAGCAACCATCCGCGCTCACACACACACACCACGGGACAATTTAAAGTGTTCAATCAGCCTGCCATGTGTGTTTTTGGAATGTGGGAGGAAACCGGAGTACCCAGAGAAAACCCACGCAGCCACGGGGAGAACATGCAAACTCCACACGGGAAGGCCGGAGCCGGGATCGAACCCACGACCTCTGCACCGTGAGGTTGACGCACTAACCACTCCTTCACCGGGCCGTCCATTTACCATTCAACAAGTCCAAAATAATTACATTTGGTCCTAATACGGTGTAACAGTGGGGCAAATTTAAAGGGGTTACTTCACATATGCATACCATTTACACCAGTAAAAAGCGAATCTTTTGTCTGGAATTAATTTGATAACTTCATTTCTTTTTCATGTATGTTTAGCAACCTAATAAATACAATTTTAAAAATAATGTACCTGTTCATGTTCATTCGCAGACATGGTGCTCATTTCCCAGCTACACACACACATGGACAACGTTGGAATTATTACACAATGTCCGTCTTACCTTACATTGAAATGTAATTGAGTGCTGTTTGTTCCTGTGGCTCACCGTAATTTACTCCGCTCGCATTATGTTCATGACGCCCACAATGCCACAGCATGCGCCTGCCGGGGGATCGGGATGGATTGCGGCAAAGCAGATCCTCGTCAACTGTTCACGACACACGTGTGCTTGCCTGCCTGTTGAGGAGCACACTGGGGCTTAAAACTTTGCAGTTGGTCTATTTTTTAAATTAAAAAAAAAATTGTAGAATAACATACCTTGTTTGCAGTTTCTGGTCGACCCCTTGCAAATGTTGGCTATGCATTATGCCGTTTTTTTTTTGTGTGTGTGTGTGTGTGTGTGTGTGTCCTTGTTATTCAATGTGTGTCTATTGTCCAGCAGTGTGAGTTTGCACATGTTGGTCCCAGGTGGACTCACGTGCGTTGAAAATGTTGCCCTAAAAGTGAAATATATCAATACAGAATGTATTTTTCAGCTCTTACGTTCATGGGCATTTGGGTTGCTTTTCTTCAAATGTAATTGCGAATTTCTCCATTGTGAGGCAAATAAATGGTTTTCTTCTTATTCTTTTGCTAATAGTTGAGTCAGGGTAATGCAAGGCCATATTCGTGGTGGCGCACCCAACAGTTGAAGTGGTGCTACACTTGTATAAAATGCGATTGTGCCTTATCATGTACTTCTTAGCCTTAATGTATTTTGACAAAAAAATAAAAAAAGGTTCCTAATAGGTC
>CAAKHF010008693.1:0-10290 GCA_901007745.1 Hippocampus kuda
TTACTGGTTTAAAAGTTCATTGCATGAACATCAGCTGAGCAACACTGTCTTGGGTTAGGGTTAGGTAGAGACAGTGAGATGGTGGAAAGAAAAGCCACCGGGTCCAGAAGTATTTGTTATTGTTAGATTCAGACGAGCGTGGACGTTACAATGCTAAAATGGCTACAAAAGGACCTTTGGATGTCAAGCAGCTAAGACAAGAAGAGCTCTGGTGCTGGAAGAGAGGTTAAAAGTGATCAAAATGAAAGACGAGCAAGCAAAATAAATGGCATGATCCAAGAAATTGATGTAAGTGAAAGTGAATGCTGATTGTAAATTTCACAATTTCTTTACCTTTTTTTCTTTCTACACTGACAATATGAAGTGTCAAATAAGTGTATGCTCATACTTATGCACTATTGGAATAAAAATGGAGTACACATACGTTTGTGTGCATGTACACACATGTTTGTGTGTGTGGGTGTGTGTGTGCTTACATCTGAGACCAAATTTGCTACAGTGAAAAACCCCCTGTTGTGAAAAATTTCTTGCCGCAAACACGATTTCGTTGTAGAGGAGTTTCACTGTAATTGCAAATTATATTACATAAGTCGCGCCTGGCCTTACAGGAGGCTGACACATTTCACCACCATCTTTGTGCTATGGATACCAGAAGGCGACAAATCACGCATCAGAAATTTGCTGAATCAATGACTACAGGATGTGTGACCAATGCAGTGTTCTTAGTACGTCACCGGGGATTATAAAACTGTTTGTGATGACATTTTGTTTGCACAGCTGCTGAAGAAAATGGTGGTAGGCTCTCTGAGGCACCATAGTGCGCCTAATTCAAAATGCACATGCGTCGAACTTGGATCATTGCTATGTATCAGTTCTATACTAGAAAGCATTGAAAAATCAAAAATTTACACTGTCCTTTTATGGTAGGCAAAACATTTGCATGATGCTACTTGATAAAATGAAAAGCCTCATAACTTGGTTTCCACTTGAGTTTTCTATTTCATATTGTTTCAAAAAGATTTGTCAATAGTTCATTCAATCTAATGAACATCATTTGTCAGCTGCTTGATAAACAATTTGCCTATTCGCCAAAATGTAACATGCAAATAAGATGATATAAAAAGCCGCGAATCCTTGTAGGAAGGAATTTGATTCAATTCAAGTGTTTGGGTGAAAAGTTAATGTTCGCATTGTTTAGGAATTTTCACATTCTTCCCCAAACCAGAAAAACAAGGCCTCACCGGTTTATGTATTAAGTTGCAATACTTTTATTTGGCCATGGAGCCCGACAAGAGTCTGCCATGTTAATTTAATGAGTAATGTAGCAAAATGGAAACACATCACTGCATTACACATTACTACAAAATTATCTCAATTCTATTGTCATTTGAGAATATAAAACTTAGCTTTGTATTCAAGGAGTTTCTGAGCTGGAACAGTCAATTAAATCCAATTAATTTCCCTTCTGTCATCTATTACCATCTAGTGTAGGGGTCGGCAACCTGCAGCTCCAGAGCTACATGTGGCTCTTTCATCTTTATGTTGCGGCTATGCATGACTAGGAAAAATAAATGTCCGATTGTGTATGTGGTTTGGCTCAAAACTGTGTATCACTTCTTTTTTGTTCTCTGACTGTACACTAGATAACAGTGTTGCTATAAAAATAATGTTGAGATAAAAAAGGAAAACATATCACTTCTTTCTTCAGACCTTGTGCAAATTCAGTGATCAGCATTCACCTTCTTTAGAGACGTTTGCGAGCACTTGATGTGTCCGCAGGCAGATTTGACAGGTGGCATGCGCAGAAAGCCCAGCGACACCAAAACTACACAATATCTGAACAAAATATTTTATTTGTGTTTCTTCGTGTGCCTAATTGAAGTTGTAAATAGTACGATAATTGTGATCTCGAAATATTAAAATAAAAATATGTATATATTGTATTATTTTTCGTCACTCAAAACATGCGTCACACTCTCCGACAGCTCGACAAATTGCTGGACAGAATATGCATTTGGAGTCCTGTCGATCTTTGGATCCACAAATGCATGTGAGCAGTTATTCCCCACCCATGACCAATGGACGCTGCAGCTTCTTGTCTACTTTGAAACTTAGCTTGCAGCCGAGGTGTTTTGAGCATGACGTCTTTGATCCATTAGTGAAAGGACATTTTGATTCTCTACTCTTTCGAGTCAAGTCAAGTACAACTTTATTGTCAAATGTGCAGTATGTGCAACATACAGCACAGATGAAATTACTTCCCTCTCAAACAGACAACAAGACAACAAGAGCCGCTGTGGGTGCCCGCGCCACCATCCAAAGAACAGTTAACATAAAATGACAAAATAATACAATACAACACAACACATAAGACACTGACAGTCGTGCGATCTTAACCACGTTTCCTGCATCCACTTTGTTGTTTTAAGCAGTTATAGATGAAAGAGGAATGAATCCAAGTGTCCTTTTCACCATTGGATCAGACATCATGCTTAAACTGCTTCAAACAACAAAGCGTATGAGGGAAAAGTGGTTAAGATTGCACGACTGTCCGTGTTTTTATGTTGTGTGTTGTGTTTATTATTTACTTTATGTTAACTGTTTTGTAAAGCGCTTTGTTACAGCTGCAGCTGTTGTGGAAGCGCTTTATAAAAATCAGTATGTATTGTATTGTATGTTTAAAAACAGACACCGCATACGCGTCACAGACGGCAGGTTACAGTCCTGCTTACTCGCTACTCATTGGCTAAAACTTGAACGACTGGTTCTCTTTGATTGGCTTATATAGTGATGTGCTTGTCTCCGATTGGCACGTATACCTTGTACCCTGAAATTGGGTTGTATATACAAAAACACACAGAGCTGGACTATTGATCTAGTAAAACGTTTAAATTTCAGAGGTACAGTCTTGAATATTTAAATTTCAAATAACAAATAGAATTTTAGAGCGGATGAGTATAAAATAAAAATAAAAATCATTTCACCTTGAGTGAGGAAGTATGAGAGGACACGTTCGCCTGTTGGTTATTTCTTGCCGGAAGAGAGTAACAGACGTACCGGCTTCCACACAGAGTTTACGAGTAGCGTATTTTGAAGAGTACAGTATCTACTTTATTTTATTTTGACCAACAGACTTTTTGTTGCAGCATGGTTAATTTTACAGCGTTTGTCGGCTGTGTCAGTCTCCTTCTCGCGGCTCTGCTAAGGGTGGTCTGTGGAGACATTACGGATGGCAACACAGAGCACCTTAAACGAGAACACTCGTTGATGAAACCCTACCAAGGTAGGAAGACGGCAAACTTTAGTTCACTCGTGTTTCCTTTACAATTTCGGACATAGTTTAAAACGTTACTTTCCCCCCCAGATACATTTTATTCGTCGGTGTATGTCCTTAGTCTGTTGTGTGGATAACCAGTAATTACGCGGTTGGTTTCCACTCATTTTGTAATTCCTTAATGGCGATGTTAAAATTCGTCGCTGAATTTCTTTGAACCTTTGAAAAAGTGACGGTGATTTTGTTAGGCGATATAGTATTAGTCATACAAACTGATCTAAATAATGTCTACACATTCCTGTTCAACTGTCAGAATGTTCTATGTATATCGTAAGTCTCAAGTCTCGAGTCAACTTTATTGTCAAATGTGCAACATACAGCACAGATGAAATTTCTTTCCTCTGGAGAGAGAGAGAAGCCGCTGCGGGTGCCCGCACAGCCATCAAAAGAACAGTGAACACAAAATGACAAAATAATACAACACAACACATAAGATAGTCGTGCAATCGTATGCTAACTGGGGAGAAACGCTATGTAAAAGCGTGCATTTGGGAAATTGAACACAAACACACTTCCATATAAAGTGTGCTGTGCAGGTTAATATATTTATTGGGTTTGTTAAAAAATACACAGGAAGAGGACCTTGGAAAAAAATCGCATATTAAAATCCAATATTGAGGTGGTGGAGGGGGGCACTCTTAGATTACATTTCCAAATCATTCAGCCCGAGTTTCAAACCAAAATGAGGGTTTTGAAAAGGTTTTAAGATGTGGGAAGGCTTTAAAATAAAAATTTAAAGCCAGGATTTCAAACCTACGTCAGGATTTCAACCCTTTGTCAGGGTTTCAAGCAAGGTTTAGGGCTGCACAGTAGGGTTTCAAGACCAGGATAGGGTTTTAAATTGGGGTTCAAACCCGGGGTTGGAGTTTCAAATTTGGGTTTCAACACCAGGTCATAGTTTCAAGAAGGGAAGAAGGTAATAAAGGTTTTCTTATCTTATTTAATTATTTCATGATCATGCTGGTGGTTCAAACAATGTTTATGCTTTCAAGAAAAGCGGTTCAAGCCTCAGTCAACCAATGCCTTAACGATTATGGAAAATAATCAATGGTAATTGCAGTTTCTTAACAAACACAATTGCAATTCAATTTGATTATTTTTCAAGGTCCTTTTCAATAATTTTTCTTAAAAAACAATTAACTCATCTTGATTACAAGAAACAATATCAGAGCTATTAAATTTTTATGATGTTTAGATGAAGGAAAATGAAGCATTATTAAGATGAAAGACTTTTATTTCTCTTCTAAAAATAACAGGTATAAATTTACTACATACTTATGGCCTTGTAAGCATTCACCATGATCGCATAATTTTGTCACACAAGTGTGTTATAAACATATATGTTGTATCGTATTTATCATCCAGTTGTACTGTATGTTGTATATTAGGTGTGGGCAGCAGCCCATCCAGCCAGTGGGACTTCTCGGGGAGCACGTTAGTGACCAGCTCGTACGTGCGACTCACTCCGGACGAGAGAAGCAGACAGGGGTCCATCTGGAATACTGTCGTGAGCACTTTTTTTTTCTTTTTAATTGTGCTGGATGGAGCCAAATCATTTAACAATCATTTTTGTTGCATCCAGCATTGTTTCCCCACCTTTTCCTCTGGATTACACTGATTAAACTTTAAATATAGAATATAAGTGTAATATAAACTGTCTTCATAAAAGCTATATTTCCTTGGGCCTGACTGATTCCGATGTTTAGCAGAAATATAATTCCAATAATCAATTAATCAGATGATTAGTTTTAAAAATATATAATGAATAAATTAACATATTTTGGGGTTTCTCAACGCTTCCAACAACTCAGAAATGAATTAAATGCATAACATTTAACTGTTTTAGAATAATGTCTTAAGTATTTCTTTAACATTTTAAAAGAGAAGGATTTTAAAGTACAGACACAATAAAAAAAAGCATGAATTGAAGAACATATCTTTAGCCTTAGACCATAGATGTCTGTCTTCTGCATATAAGCAAATGAATTACTGACAAAAACATCCATCCATCCTACAGTGGTTAAAAACCTTTCTCTCTCTCTATGTGTCTCTCTATCTGTGTGTGTGTGTGTGTGTGTGTGTGTGTGAGTGTGAGTGTGTCTCTCTCTCTCTCTCTCTCTCTCTCTCTCTCTCTCTCTCAAACTCAACTGTATTTATAGAACACTTTCAAAACAAATTGGTAACAAAGACGATAGAAAGCACCGAACAGCAGTCACCTTTTAATAACCCCACTTTTATAGCTGTGTGATGAAATGAAAAACAAAGTGAAGTTAGCTCTAGTGGTCGTTGAAAGCTTTTTGTGATGTCTTGTTATCCAGCCGTGCTACCTGAAAGACTGGGAGATGCATGTCCACTTCAAAATCCACGGGCTGGGCAAAAAGAATCTCCACGGTGACGGCATCGCTTTGTGGTACACGAAAGACAGACTGCATACCGGTAAGCATGGCTGCTGGTCTCGCACTTTTTTCACGCTGCTATTTGTGGAAATCTAAGGTAAGTTTTAAGGCATCGTTTTTAGGCGAGGGAATTGCTCCAGTGTTAACACACTAAAGGTTCTGTAGCAATAACCTCAGAAGGATTAGTAATGAATTTATAGCTTGCCCTGTTTTAAGGTGTCATGAAACTCTGTTAATGTCAGCCATTTAAAAAAACAAGGGGAGAGCGAGAGAAAGAACCTCTTGAGTGCCAGCCAATTTAGAGCATTATGACTGATCTTTCAAGGCTCATAGAATATTGTGTTTTATGACTATGTAAACACTGCAATTGGTTGCCAACCAGTTCCGAGTGTACACCGCCAACTGCCTGCCCAGAGTCAACTGGGATCGGCTCAAGCACGCCCGCGACCCTCGTGAGGTGAAGGCGATTCAGATAATGGATTGATGGATTGCTCAACTCCACTCTCAACTCAATTTATTTATTTATAGAGCACTTTCAAATAGCCATCGCTGCACACAAAGTGCTGTACATGGAGCAACTAATATATACAACAGTAAAGCAACAAATCAGTAACAAAGACGGTAGAGAGCACCAAACAGTATAAGTTAGATCATAATTTGGGTCCTGCTGAGTCAAATGCCAAAGAATACAAGTGAGTTTTGAGGCTGGTTTTAAAGATGGGCAGTGAGGGGGCTTGCCGAATGTTCAGTGGGAGGTCATTCCAGAGAGAGGGACCGGCAACGGAAAAGGCTCGATCCCCTCCGAGCCTCAGTTTAGTTCTTGGTACTTCTAATAATGTCTGGTCCGCAGTTTCACCCAAATCACCTATTTTGGACCAAAAAGAACAGAAAACAAACTTTTGGTGAGATTCTGTGTATTAGGGCAACAGTGACTTTTATGCAAATCATTTTTGCTTGAGTGATGCCTCAAACATCTGAACAGTGCGATGAAAATGGGATTTTAATGACAAAACTATATATTTTGAAAAAAAATCACCAGTGTAAGAAATTACATTTGACAACCTGTTCAAACTATTTGTACACTATGTAGTCGTACATTACTAGTATTTAGTAGCGTGTGTGCGTGCATGCATGCCATGCTTATATATGTTCGTGGGTATACACAATAAAATCCATCTTTATGTTGCATACATGACGTCATTGGTTCTATGTATAAATTAAAATCATCTCCATCATCTTTTTTAACACTCTTTGTTGTATATTGCATATAACGTGAGGTGACAAACACTTTTATCAATCACGAGGTGCTTGAAATGTCATATTTCCAAAGATTCACTGATACATGGTGATCGTGTCCAAAAGAGATACATACTGCCATCTGCTGACAAAAGTTAGATGAATTTATTTATTTATTTATTTTTACAGCTATGTGTTTAGTCAGTCGCTGGTCACATATATAGACATGTACACTCACATGCACACTGTCACTGAGTAGCAACTAAACCCATCTTGCATGGAAATAATAGTTATGACAAGCATACCACTAATAAGAAAACGTGCTCACGCCCTGAGAGTTTCATGATCACAGTGACTGCAGGGAGGGAAAGCGAGAGACGGGCTGTGAGAGACAGAGTCAGATGGGCAGATTGAGCTTCAAACGTCACTGATAAAGTGCGATGTTGTCTTGGTGAAATTGTCTCACAGAGTGTTTAAACTTTTCCATCTCGTTAGTAGTATTGGCTCATTGGTCAACGTGTTTAACATTTCCGAACATATCGGCCGACCGAGTTGGCTGCAGGGGGCGATCCCTTTTTCTTTCAAAAGTTACATGGACATTTTCACCTTGAACAGCACCAGCTCCAAACCTTTGAATATACCAATGACACAAACCCATGTTATCCCGCATATAAAGAATAAAGTCAATTTTTCCAGTGGTAAATGATTTTCTTCTTCGTTGTTCCTGAAGTCGCCACAGAAGCATACTGCTGTGTCACATGCTCTCTGCCTCCATCATAGGCTCGGTGTTTGGGAACCAGGATCAGTTTCTGGGCCTGTCCATTTTTCTGGACACCTTCCGCAACGACCTGCAAGGCGTGGACGTAAGTGTATGGCGCACGCTGCCCCGCCATTGACCGCCTCCTCTGTCCTCAGGGCCTGTCTTCTCCGAACACGCTATCTTCCATGGCCTGGCGGTTTTTATCGATACGTACTCAAATGATGATTCGGCCGATGTGAGTGCTGACCTTTTTGTCAGCATGCTGTCGTCAGTTTCATGTTTTAAGTTAAAGCGCCACTCCCCTGTTTTCCATTCATCTTTTGTTCTTGTCATTCGTTTTGCTATGAAGCGGCCATTTTACGGTTATCTCCAAAATTCTTTTAAGGGCCTGTCCAAACCAGTTTGTCTCTACACCTATATGAGGAATGAGTTGGATGGAAGAAGTTGTCACACCAGTATTTTAAAAAGGTGTTGGTTAATGGTGAAAAGATTCCCAGAAGTTATGTTTTTGTATTCAAGATTGTGTGTATTAAAATAATACAAATAATATATTATTATTTAGCCTTTTTTAGTGGGGCCGAGGTGTTGGGGCAAGCCATTGTTCGCCTGGGGCGCAAAACTAGCCAGGACCGGCTCTCGGCTCTTGGTAGTTTATTTTCTGGTGCAAATGGCTCTTGGAATGTTTTAGGTAGCAACTTGAAATTACCCTCAAAAACGTCTGAAGAACCTAAAAACAAAGTAATATGTTTTGGACTTTGGTGGTAAATTTGGTTTTGCTTAGCAAGCTGACATTTTGTGAGGCATGTCTATTAAGAGTCCACAAAAGACAGAGCCATTGAGCCGTTTTGAAGTGGCCATTTGTAGGTGTAGTTCAAAGATGAACTCGACCTCGAGCTTTTGACCGATTGGTATCAAATTTGATCCATTAAAAACACACATTAGATTTGCATGGTCTGTGCGTTTTACAATGGTTTAACCATTGCTTTTTGTTATGTTCATCGTCTCTCAGCATTTTCTATCACTTCTTAAGTTTAAAAATTTGCCACTTCACTTGTCACTGTTTGAAATGACTCCATTCTGTGTCCTCATTGGTGTCCTCAGCGTTCCTTCCCGTACATTTCGGCCATGGTGAACAACGGCTCTGTGAGCTACGACCATGGCAAAGACGGACGCTCGTCAGAGCTGGGGGGTTGCTCGGCTGAGCTCCGCAACCGAGAATTTGACACCTATCTCGCCATACGCTACTCCAAAGGGAGACTTACTGTATGTATCGTATGACAAATGTCGAGTCATTGAACATGAAGCTAGAAGTGGTCTGATGTGGTGTTGCTGCTGTGCAGGTGATGATGGACGTGGATGACAAGAACGAGTGGAAGGAGTGCATCGACATCGGAGGCGTTCGTCTTCCCACGGGATATTTCTTTGGTGCCTCAGCAGCTACTGGAGATCTTTCTGGTTTGTCACTTTTACGAATGACATCAAATATTTTGTCGTAGTATTACAAGAATGAAAAATAGTATCTTTATTTTTAAAAACGTGCTTAATCATGAGAATTACATTAGAATGTTTCCAAAACAAAGTTCTAGAATCTAGAGGATTACATTAGATTCCAAAAATTATTAATAAATTATATTAAAGGAAAAAGTGCTTTGTGAGGAAAAAGTAGAAAGCGCAGTTTCTCTGTTGTTTTGATCTACTCTCAAAAGGTTGCAGCAAAATTAAGCAAATAAAATAATAGTTACAGCAAATAAAGTAGCACTATTTTTTTAGAGCAAACAATAACGTAATAGAAATGTCCAAGAAAAAAAGTCACAAAAATTTATATTATGAAAAAAATTTTTAATTAGCAACCCCTTTCTGCTTGGCTCTCGACGAAGGCGGACGCTTCTTGCTCAGCTCCCTGTCCTCAGCCCCCGCCCCCACCCTCTCCTTGCTCGCTACTCAGTCTTTGTGCTGTCTTTGTCTAACTTTCCTAGCCTCCTATTGTATTTTCATCCGAAGAACAAACCATGGAATTAGTTGGCTGGTCCCTTGATGCAATCGACAACATTTTTTCGACGGAAAGAGCAGGCAGTGGGGAGCCTACTTACCCCTCGGGGACATCCGATGAGGATGTGGAAGACTTCTTCATTATCGGCCTTCTGATAACAGGTATGCTGCTGTTTGGTGTTAGCAGCTTCCTGTTCTATCGCAAAATTCTACCAACGGGAGCAGCTCTATTGGAGGTGAGGAAGCTGACGGTCATGCTGGATGGTTTAGCGCGAATGGCCAACACTCGGACTCAAGCGGTGACTGAGCTCAACCGCAATTGCGGTTCTGGAGCGTCTCCGTACGATCGACAACAACAGGAGAAGTTGGAATTTTCGCTTCGAAAATGGAATTGGGGATTTGGCTGAAATCGGCGCCAGTGAAAGGGACACAGCCACGGACTCAAGGCTGCGTGAAATTGTTGGCGGCCGTCTGTCCAAAACAATGCTATCTGGACCCTTTCCCCTGGATGAAGATATGCACGGAAGGCTAGGGCACTTTTTCCATCGCCCCCTCCTTCTCGGCCATGGACTGAT
>CAAKHF010008694.1:0-12862 GCA_901007745.1 Hippocampus kuda
AATGCTTTACTTGTTATCATGCTAAAAACAGCCACGGGACGCTTCGTAGTCTTCGACGGCCTAGTTAGCTCTCGAAGGCTAAAAACATTATGCTAATTAGCGCTCCAGTTAGCGTAACGTTTTTAGCCTTCGAGAGCTAAATGTGGCCATTGTGAACCACGAGGTGTGGCTGGTTTAAAAGTTCATTGCATGAACATCAGCTGAGCAACGCTGTCTTGGGTTAGGGTTAGGTAGAGACAGTGAGATGGTGGAAAGAAAAGCCACCGGGTCCAGAAGTATTTGTTATTGTTAGATTCAGACGAGCGTGGACGTTATAATGCTAAAATGGCTACAAAAGGACCTTTGGATGTCAAGCAGCTAAGACAAGAAGAGCTCTGATGCTGGAAGAGAGGTTAAAAGTGATCAAAATGAAAGACGGAGCAAGCAAAATAAATGACATGATCCAAGAAATTGATGTAAGTGAAAGTGAATGCTGATTGTAAATTTCACAATTTCTTTACCTTTTTTTCTTTCTACACTGACAATATTAAGTGTCAAATAAGTGTATGCTCATACTTATGCACTATTGGAATAAAAATAGAGTACACATACGTTTGTGTGCATGTACACACATGTTTGTGTGTGTGGGTGTGTGTGTTTACATCTGAGACCAAATTTGCTACAGTGAAAAACCCCCTGTTGTGAAAAATTTCTTGCCACAAACACGATTTCGTTGTAGAGGAGTTTCACTGTACTCATTCTCCAACTTCCCGGGATGATGGTACAAAGATCACCAAAGTATTTGGCTGAGATACAGGGTAAAATTAAGACAATTATTTGAGACCATCTTCATTAAACTTTCATGGTTTGTGTCCAAGCAGGAGCAGGAGCCCAACTACTCAAGATTCTCACTGATATTTACAGTAGATAACTGAAATCTGTTGTAGGCTGATTATATTTGCAGAGCAGTAACAATGAGAATCCCCACTGGATGGTTGACCTCAGGTCCCTGACAATCTAGGCCGGTGGTTTCCAACTTTTTTTGTGGATTGCATTATATCTGTGTCAATGCGCAGTCTGATTAATGAAATCGATGCTATTTGTCTGTGGACTAAAATGATTGATGGTGGCATAGTCCTCTGCGAGTTGGCTCAAACAATCCATTCCAAATAGCATGAGTCCAGCTTCAGCCTTTAAAAGTCAAGTCAACTGTATTTATAGAGCACTTTCAAACAGCCATCGCTGCATACAAAGTGCTGTACATGGATCAATTGAACATATATAATAAACAGTAAAGCCACACATATTCCGTCACAGATACTACAGTACAGTAGAATGTGACGATTGTGACTCCAAATGAACAAATATAACACTGTATGCATGATGCTCAACATGAATATTTGGTCGCTACTTTGCATATTTTGTCTATTGCAAGGGGTGGTCTGGAATGTAACCCCCATGAAAAAGATAAGATAAGAAAACCCTTATTAGTCTCGCAATGGAGAAATTCCCATTTCACAGCAGCAAAGTTATGAGAGGAAGAAGTAGAACAACAAAATATAGGAGCTGCTGGAAAGGCAGCCACTCACGCGGCGCCATTTTGAAGTCAAAATAACAACAAGGTATTACTGTCATCATATTACTATTTCTAGTGTTAACACAATTCATGGTATCCATATTGTTTCCTTTTCTCTTCCCCAATCACTTCATTTGATTATTTTTTTCTCGTTCCCACTGTGTCTGCTCTCTGTCCATCTCCACTTTGTCTCTATCTCAACCCAACCAGGTGAGGCAAACCTTAATTAGAGAGAACTCCCTCTAATTAAGGTTTCTCTCTTCCCGTTGCCTATTGCTTGCTCATGTAGGGTTCACTTGGTTTTCCCAATGTGTGGACAGCATGATGTAAGACTTCAGGTAACGTCTGTTGTGAACTGATACTGTAGAAGTAAAATTGTCTTAAACTTAATGTTTTTCTGACCAGCTGCACCCAGGCCAAATAGCATAGATTGGTGGTAAATTCATTTCAAACCGTGATATTTATGTTGAATTTGTGTGATAACGTACCTTTACAGTGAAGGATAATGTGCTGGTTCGTGGGGCTGAGAACAGCATCAAAGTACAAACAGTGCGCCTTATTGAGCTCGCATGTTAAACACCATCGTGGGAACAATCCGACAGTTTTCACGCTAGAAGAAAGAGAAAATCGGTAAGACAATGGGAACACCCAAAAGCGCTAAATACTCTTCAGCTAAAAATCATTCATCCATTGCTTTGCAGCCATGATAAGGAAAAGAAATACACTGAGGTGAAAAATAATATTAATCAATACATAGTGTAGCAAAACTGAAAATAACACATTTTTTTTAAAAGGCAAATATAATCCTTGTATGACAGGATACTTTAGCGGGTTTAATAAAAACTTGTATTTCTACATCTTAGCATCATTATCTTCACATAAATGCAATTAAGAAAGAAATAATAGGACAGGACACAAATGAAAAACAAACCTGTAAACTTGCCGCCTTCGCGGTGAACCCTCCGTACTGAGAAAATAACTAGAATAAAATAACGAAAAAACCCATCAAATTAGCTTCCTTCATGCTTTCAGAAACAAACAATATTATTTTCTTTTTTTCGAGATATTCAAATCTGTCTCGTGCAAATATATTTCTACAGTCATCAGTTCAACTTACAGGTTATCAGAGCTTTCATCATAGCCAAGGATTTTTGTCACCTCCCAGTTTCCTGACGTTAAATGCCGGACTTCATTTTCATCTGCTCGGAACTGAGATGAGCACAACAAGATATGTGACCATTTGTACTTATTTATAAATTAGGAGTGCCTGTATGATACATTCTTGTTTTGTTCTTATGCCTGGACATATTTCTCTGCAGAGTGCTACAATCTGACAGGTATGCTTAGTGTGTGTTTGTGGGGGGGTATGAAGGCATATGTGCGGATTTTTATTTTTTAATGATGTGAATTTTATTTCCACCATCAATGTGACCTATAACCCATACAAGCCGATGGAAAAAGAAAAGATTTTCAATAGGGGAAGTAAAAATAAACTGTGGTTGCAAAGAGAGCACATCCACTTATAATTGGGATGTGTGTTAGTTTCACTTGGTTAGTATTTTTCAGAAGAAAGTTACTGTGACAACCAATGTGCTGTTCGACTTCAAAGATTGAATGGGAACCGTTTAGCGTGGAGTGGTGGTTTGTTCGACTGACTCACAGTCAACAGATTCGGGGTTCTAATCTGAGCTGTCCGGCCTGTGTGTTCTTCCCATGTATCAAAAAATATGCATCAGCATGTAGGTTAATTGGAGCCCATAGGTATGAATGTGAGTGTGACAGTTTTTTCCATGTTGTAAATGTGTCCTGCAATGCAGGCACCAGTCTTGGGTTCACTACTCCTCTCGTCCCAAGTCGGCTGGGCAAATATCTTTCCTGAGACCCCATGTGAGCAAGCGAGCATGAAAAAGGAACGTGTATTTACTTGTGTCCCGTTTCCAGAGTGCCTCAACTAACAGGGTTGCCATCGCTCATATATGAGCGAGTCATCTCCTGTCTGGTAGAAGCAACCAAGCACCAATATAGTGCCGCAAAAAAAAAAAAAAAAAAAGATAGAAACCACACAGGTATCTTAGTGGTCAAGAAAGTATGGCTGGCACACCAAATGTGGCATTTTTATGGAGACACTTTATTTGTTCAATCTTAAGACAAATAAAACTTCACCTGGGTGTTAAACATGGCGATGTGATGAAACTCTCCACGTCCCCCTTGTTTCACTGGAACAGTCAAGAAGAATCTTTTGCCATCTTTCGAAAACACTGGCTCTTGGTTCTACAGAAAACAAAGAAACATCACATTTACAGATGGCATAAGCCAAATCTGAATTTTCTACTTGAGATACATTTGACATGAAAGATAATGCAAAGTGACTACACCGCGATGGTGGTACGTACTTTGTTAACGGGCACAATGTGATTTATGGAATCGGATGGTTGATTTTACGTCTTTAAACCCTTTCATGCACCCTGTAACCTGATAACATGATAAGCTGTCCATTATAGTAACCGCTGTCCCTCAAAACGGCGGATGCAAATCTGTACTTGTGAGGGCAAAAGGAGAGGCACGGGAGCAAAATTCTTTCTAATTTTCCATGCGTCTGAGCAATCGCACAAAGTCCCTGATCATTCCTTAGACCACGGTGAACAAGATTAGACATGCACACGGTGGCCAAACCAATGGTGTCCAAAACCTGACATCATCGTAGGTTATACCATGTAGATATGTTACACAAAATTTTAAACCACCTACATATGAAAATAGAGGACATTGATGAATATACTTTTGTGAGATGGATAAAATGAGCCAAGGTTTGTATGAATTGGTTAAGATTTTGGATTTTATGCTACACTGAAACCAGCTGAAATTGACTTGATTTTCCAGAAATTTATGTTAGTGAATGGGAATTTTGTAATATTCTTAAAATAAATTATCACGTCAATATTTCCTATTTTAAAATTCAAACTAAATGAACTGAAGAGTGACATGACTGACTCTTGTATGAAAATGGTTGAAAAGGTAAATCATATTAAATGGTGCATAAGGTTATTACAAATATCGAGAAACATGTTGAGATGCTTTACTTGTAATAATCCTCAAGGATTTCCTTGCAACAAGAAAAAACATGAAAACTGTTGGCAGACGTCTGGCGAACGTTTGCGACCTTGGACGTACCCTGATGAACCCTAATGAAAACGCAACATTCACCAACTTTGCAAACACCCGCAAAAGTTTGCCCCTCAGTGTGATAGGGGCTTTACCTCGGCCAGTAAATACGAGAATTCTCAAATTCACACTGATTAGATAGACTCTAATAGTGTTAGGGAGGGGCCAGCCAGGCAGCCTCCTCAGCCAGGGTGCTCTGCACCTCACACCTGAGACTCGTCAGCTCATCACCCACCTGTTGCCAATCTGCTCGTTTAGACTGGTATAAATTGACTCACAGACCATTCCTCAGTGCAAGTTCGTGCCGTCACCACACTAGTGGGCTCTGTTGGAATCGCCTGCAGTTTTCTTGTTCAATGTGTGGATATTCCCTTGTGGACTCCTCGTGCTTCCCACTGAGCGTTTAAGTAAGTCCCAGTTTTATCCTTGAGTAAGGGTTTCGTTTCTTGTGGACATTTTCCCTGTGGCTTCTTCGTGCTTCTTCCTGAGTGACTTTTGTAAGACTCTTCAATAAACTACGCCAAGTGTTGGCTTCAACTATAGCCTGTTGTCGTGCTATTGGGGTCACATCCAAACCCTAACAAATAGTAGCAAACCCGCAGCTCACGAGCCGCATGCGGCTCTTTGGCTGGTTCAGTGCGGCTCCCGGGCTTTCACACGACTAGCGTGAAACGCCTCGGCGGTGGCAATGTCATTCAAACAACGGCGCTAAATACACAGAACGTACTATGTCAGCCTATCATCAATCTGGTTACTTGATTGACATAGTGGGCAACCAATCAGATGGCTGAATCACCGCTTATGCGCAAACAAAGGCGATAAGATAGTCAGCGAATTACCTGTTTATAAGGCAGGGGTGCCCAATACGTCGATCGCAATCGACCGGGAGCCAGCGGATTGGTTCCGAGTCGAGCACAAGGGGTGGGAGTAGGATTTTGGGGGGGGGGGGGATTTGTGTGTTTGTCTTTAGCCTTCGTTCATGTTCGGGCCGGACCGGTGGTTGCTTATCATGGCGTGCGTGCATATGTGCGCGAGTGCATGGTTGTGCACCCACGAGAGTCTGCGTGTGAGTGTGCACAGGAACACAGGAAAAAAAGGGGTCTTGGTCTCTGACTGGTTGGCCACTCCTGGATTAGAGGATGCTAAACATTAATATTCAAAACCTTTGGTGGTCAATATTAGTAGGCTAACTTTAGCTGTCAGATCATTGTAACAGATTTAAAAGGAGGACACAGATGTCTATATTACAGAACTCACATTTTCTCAAAGATGAGGAAAAGTACAGGGAAGTGAGGGTGCTGTGAATATTTTATAATAATTCAGTGACTCGGACCACACAATGGCCATCGACACTTCATACGTACGTCGCAGTAATGTGCTTCAATTGTGCAGAGATATTCCCAAGCATCAGACTTCTAACCATTTGGCTATGAGGGGATTGGTGAGTTTTGTTCCTTTTCAACATATGTGAGCAATTTATGTATTTATTTATTTTTATCAAGTGTACCTCCGGCGGCCCATTTTGAGGTATTGATGGAGAAACAAGGCATTATTGTAAAGTTTGATGAATGACATTTTCGTTTTTCTGTCTGGTCTTGTACTTCCACAACAACTGCGCTGGTTAATTTCAATTCAAGGCGCCATGTTGGGAACGGATGTGACATCAAGGCGTTAACTGGCTCATGCCTTGCAACGACCGGTTGCTGTTGAGTGATATGCCAGATTGGTGATTTAAGGATGTTAATCTGTTTTGTCTCATTTGTTGTTGTTGTTGTGAATATGGCATCCAGTTGCGTATAATTACTAATTAATTTATTGTATTTAAACGGAAAGATGTAACCTGACCTGTCAAAGCCAGGTTTTTCCCTTCGCTTGCGCTGGCTGACTGTTATGCTCTGCGCATCACCCTCGTCTGACAGACTCGGCAACACGGACGTCTGTCAGTGACGATTGATGGACCTGCCCACTTCAGGAAACTGGTGAGACTCACTCAGATTCATCCAAATCTGACCGAGACAATGCCATATTGAATTGGAGAGATGGCTGGGCCAAGACGGTTTTCAGCACTCCTACGCCATGGCTCTGCTTCTTTGCAGGCAAGTATTGGCTACAGGCGTTGGCTCCCATGGCATATTGACAAATTGGTTCCGCAGGGTACTATAAACTTGCTTGAATACAACCAGTGCAACCAATCATGCGTTTGGATGCAGTTGTCCTTGATAAACCTGATATATATTTCCTTTTGACCACCAGAGGTAAACTTTAGATATCCTGAGTGGGTGTTACAGCCGTAATACTGCACTTGTCACCATGCTAATAAACAAGCCATAACTTGACATTAGTCGTACAATTAACAGAGAACAAGTCCTCCATAGGGGTACTGTAATGTTAATAGTGAGGCACATTAATATCACTGCAAAGAAGCAGCGTATATGACTCGAGACGAGGTAAAATTGACCAAGTGGGCATCTCTGAGCAGGGACTGTGTGACAATGATTATACGACACGGTGTGCATTCAAGATGCTCCATTTTTTTCCACCGTTTTCAGTTTGTTTTGTTTTTTTTTGATTGGACAATTTTTTTTCTTACTGCTCCATCAACCCGTTAGGGTGGTTCTGTTTGTGACCAACAGATTGCACTGTAGGGCTCTCACTGCAGTGGCACACCAGTTTGTCATTGTGTCATCAGTTTGTGTTTTGTGAAAAGGACTCCCTGTACCGACTAGTCAGTGTTGGGTAATTTTTTGTATCTGCTCGTGTCTGCTTTGTGTTTGTATTTTTTTAAAATACATTTTGTTGAGTCCACCCTGCTCCTCCCTGCTTTTTGGGGTCCGCTACTCTATCACTCCAACATGACAGAATGACCTGACGAAGACTGGACCCCACAGGACCGGAGGCCTGGTCCCACTGCCACTAATCCTCGTTCCGGCATCGCAAGTGTTGCGGCTGCCATCCCCGTTCTGGTGGTGCAAGTGATGCGGCTGTCATCCCCGTTCTGGTGGCGCAAGTGATGCAGCTGCAACTCCGTTCCAGTGGTGCAAGTCCTGCAGCTGGCACACCGTTGTGGCGACGCAAGTCCTGCAGCTGCCACTGGGCGACTTGGGGACGTCTGGATCAGTCCCTTCAGGAAGGGGTGCTTTTTAGGGTGGTTCTGTTTGTGACCAACAGGTGGCACTGTAGGACTCCTCCTGCAGTGGCACACCTGTTGGTCTTTGTGTTATCAGTGAGTGTTTTGTTAAGATAAGATAAGAAAACCTTTTATTAGTCTCACAATGGAAAAGGACTTCCTGCCCGACCAGTCGGTGTTGGGTCATTGTTTGTCATTGTTTTTATTTGCTTGTGTCTGTTTTGTCTTTGTATTTTTTGTGAAATACATTTTGTTAATACCCTTAGGGCAGGTTGGTGCCCAAACGTACACATTTTGCCTTTGTTTTTGATTCTCAATATATCGGTCAGTTTACAGGCTAATATAATGAAACTTGGCCAGGATTTGTTTTTTTTTAGGATTATTTTTCAAATTCCATTTTAACTTCTGCAATGTGTATAGAATAGGAGATATGCATGTATGCCTACACCCGTTAGGTTAATTCCCGTTTTGGGTACATTGACTGCCATTATAACCACAAATAAAGGATATCTTATTTTTGATGGACTGTAATCCTGACATTTTAAATCGCTTTTTCCACAAATAAGCTTTTACCGTCAAAATATGTTTTAGGTCAGGGCGGCCCGACAGTCCAGTGGTTAGCGCGTCGACTTCACAGTGCAGAGGTACCGGGTTCGATTCAAGCTCCGGCCTCCCTGTGTGGAGTTTGCATGTTCTCCCCGGGCCTGCGTGGGTTTTCTCCGGGTGCTCCGGTTTCCTCCCACATTCCAAAAACATGCATGGCAGGCTGATTGAACACTCAAAATTGTCCCTAGGTGTGAGTGCGGGCGTGCATGG
Source organism: Hippocampus kuda (assembly GCA_901007745.1). Lineage (NCBI taxonomy): Eukaryota > Metazoa > Chordata > Actinopteri > Syngnathiformes > Syngnathidae > Hippocampus > Hippocampus kuda. The sequence goes on from CAAKHF010008694.1 coordinate 8,661, forward strand.
TTGTTTGTCTCTGTGTGCCCTGCGATTGGCTGGCAACCAATTCAGGGTGTACCCTGCCTACTGCCCGAAGACAGCTGGGATAGGCTCCAGCGCCCCCCGTGACCCTAATGAGGATGAAGCGGTTCGGAAGATGAATGAATATTTTAGGTCTAATGACCCTCCAAAATCATCAGGGGCAGCTGATCCAAATCATATATGTTTTCAATCGAGGCCTGCTTCTCTTACCTTGCAAAATGCATTGCAATAAAAAAACTGACCACTATAAAAACGGTCAGTGTGTTGGGATTGATCTAAAAGAGTGGTGTGTGTGTGTGTGTGGGGGGGGGGTATGGTGAGAAATTGATGATCACAGGCTCAATGTTTGCATCTTGATGAACAAAACACAAACACACTCTCCTATTGGACACATGGTTTTGCATGTTTATAGAGGTGATGTTTGAAGTCTGTGGGAATAGTGTCTGGCTGGTCATTTCTCCAGCAGACAATCGTGAAGAGAACATTCAAATTAGAGGAGGCTGTTGCTGCAGTCTTGCAGTCTTCTGATGAGGGTGAAGAGAACTTTTCTGAGGATGGTAGCAGCAGTGAAATTGATTCTGAGAGCCAGGAATAATCAGAAGAGGAGTACCTGCCAGACAGCTCAGAGTAGGAGGAGGAACAGGAGGAAGAGAGAATAGAAGAGGACACTTCTCCATGGATTTCGCGAAATTGGAAAATCCGGTGGTCCCCAACTCATGAGGAAGTCCTGCCATTCTTTCCCCCGCCTATCCCAACTCCAGGACCAACTTATTTTGCACTGGCAAGGATAACTACTCCTGAAAATGCATTTGACCTCTTTTTTTCAGACGAAATCCTACAGCATAGCCTGCATTTCACAAACCTGCAGGGGAAGAGGTCAGTCAATGCCTGGAAGGAGTTGAGTGTGCAGAACTGCGGGCCTACTTAGGAGAGACAAGCTTGCCCTAAACAAAGATTTCTGGACCAGGTGGAGCAGCCGCCACTCCAAGCTGTTCAACCCAGGGAGGGATATATGCAATGATGAACAGCTGGTCCCTTTTAGGGGACAACGGTTAGGCCTGAAGTTGTTGAAAAGATTTGATGCAGTGAAAGTGGAAAAAAATCTTTAAAGTTACATTTTTATGACACTTTTATGAAGGTTCCCGTTTTGGGAATTAACCTAACAGGTGTATGTTAATTTTAAACATGCCCTAAGGGTTAAGTCCTCCCTGCTCCCTGCTTTTTGGGGTCCTGTACTCTACCATCATGCAAGCCTTGACACAACTGCATGTGCAAAATCAACTTTTCAATTTCTTTGTATGAGGCGATTATGAAAATGCAAAATGCCAATACATGTTAGGGTTGATTTTTTTTTTTTATGCGTTGTATACATGTGACGTTCTGTTGCCTGAGTGAGAGCAGTGCACAATTGTGCACACACGCACCATAGAGGGAGCATTGCCAAGGAGAATAGACATTTTACTTTCTCTGAAAAAAATTGTAAGAGGGACTCAAAGTATCAAATCATTTTATATGAAGAAAGAAAGATCATACAATATTACATTCTGAGAAGAAGAAAAAAAGGATTACCTGTTTGGAAAGCCAGAGCTCAGAATTTTCTTCATGTCTCTGGAAAAGACACAAAGAAAATGTGTATGTGTAAGTTTTTCTTTCTTTTTTCAAAAGTGGAGTTTTCCTTTCTATCAACAATTGAACGAATCACATGGCGAACCCCGTAACCTTTTCTGGGGATTTTATTCTCACTTCTTATTTCATTCCGATAACAGTAGCAGGCATGAGAGAGGGTCTTAAACTGGAAATTGCTGCCTGCTGAGTGTGCTCAGTATAAAAGCTGGGGCATCTTGATTTGAGTTCAAGGGCAAGTCTAGTTCACTATGTTTGGGAATTTGGCAGGATGCGCTGTGGCAGGACGAGGACACAATTTGGTGACTGAAAGATGACTAAACTTTAGACCATTAAAAAGCAGGACTAAGTTGCAGTGCAGGTGGGGGTTTGGTGTTGGCACAGGCAGACAGATTCTGAGCTTCTGAGATGACCTATGCGCATATCCAGAAATAAGAAAATAATGTTAACTCCTCTCTCTCTCTCTCTTTCTCTCTTTCTCTCTCACGCTCTCTCTCTCTCACACAACTCACAAAATGTAAGAGATGTTTGGCTTTTGGATGAATTTGAGGACGAACCTAAAATGCATTTCAAACCTTTATAGGTGAACTTAATGTGGCCTTCTCGAAGCTTTTGAATGCACATGTCCAGCTGTTACATTTTTCAGTTCTCTTTGCACAAATTGCTGTTCTGTAACGAGGAGCTTTGCGGCAAAATTAACAACATCCTTGAATCGACCATTAGATGTTCTGGTTCAGTTAGAGTTGCTGCATAAACAGTCATCCTCATCACTGTTCACATTTTGACATCATAAGACCAAGACGACACCTAACAATGGATTAACAGTACCTTGCCATTATGATGCTTCAAACAGGATGTGCTCTGATGGCACACACTGCCCCCAAAATATGAAACACTTGGAGGTACATTGTGCTGTTAAGTGTTCCCTTTATTTTTGTGAGCACACACACACACACACATATATACACACACACGCACACACACAAACATTTACAGGTCCTTCTCAAAAAATTTGCATATTGTGATAAAGTTCATTATTTTCCATAATGTAATGAGAAAAAACAAACTTTCATATATTTTTGATTTATTGCACACCAACTGAAATATTTCAGGTCTTTTATTTTTTTATTACTGATGATATTGGCATACAGCTCGTGAAAACCCCAAATTCCTATCTCAAAAAATTTGCATATCATGAAAAGGTACTCGAAAGGAGCTATTAACCTAATCATCTGAATCAACAAATTAACTCTAAACAACCGCAAATGATTTCTGAGGCTTTGAAAAACTCCAAACCGTAATCCTGGGTAAGACTGCCAACCTGACTGCTGTCCTGAAGGGCACCATTGACACCCTCAAACAAGAGGGTAAGACACAGAAAAAAAATCTCTGACCAAATAGGCTGTTCCCAGGGTGCTGTATCAAGGCACCTCTGTGGGAAGGAAAAAGTGTGGCAGAAAACGCTGCACAACCAGAAGAGGTGACTGGACCCTGAGAAAGATTGTAGAGAGGGGCCGATTCCAGACCTTGGGGGACCTGTGGAAGCTGTGGACTCAGTCTGCAGTAGAAGCATCCAGAACCACCATGCACAGGCGGGGCTACAGGTCAGGCGCCACATTCCCCAGGTCAAGTCACTTTTGAACCAGAAACAGCCGCCGGAGAAGCGGCTGACCTAGGCTACAGAGAAGCAGCACTGGACTGTTGCTCGGTGCTCCAAAGTACTTTTTTCGGATGAAAGCAAATTTTGCATGTCATTCAGAAATCAAGGTGCCAGAGTCTGGAGGAAGACTGGCGAGAAGGAAATGTCAAAATGCGTGTCAAGTACCCACAGTCAGTGATGCTCTGGGGTGCAATGACAGCTCCTGATGTTGGTCCGTTGTGTTTTATCAAGGGCAGGGTCAATACAGCTAGCTATCGGAAGATTTTTGAGCACTTCATCCTTCCATCTGATGAAAAGCTTTATGGAGACGAAGATTTCATTTTTCAGCACCACCTGGCACCTGCTCACAGTGCCAAAACCACTGGTCAATGGTTTAGTGACCCTGGTATTACTGTGCTCAATTGGCCTGCCAACTCTCCTGACCTGAACCCCAAAGAGATATTGTGAAGAGGAATTTGAGAGACACCAGACACAACACTGTGGATATGCTTAAGGCTTAAGGCCGCTATCGAAGCATCCTGGGCATCCATAATTCCTCAGCAGTGCCACAGGGTGATTGCTTCCATGCCACGCCGCATTGAAGCAGTCATTTCCGCAAAAGGATTCCCAACCAAGTATTGAGCGCATAACTGAACATTATTATTGACGATTCACTTTCTTTTAAATCAAAAACACTTTTTTTTATTGGTCTGATGAAATATGCCAATTTTTTGAGATAGGGATTTTTGTTTTCACGAGCTGTATGCCAGAATCATAAGATAAGAAAACCTTTATTAGTCTCGCAATAATATTAAAACAATAAAAGACCTGAATATTTCAGTTGGTGTGCAATAAATCTACAATATATGATGACAGTTTAATTTGTATCATTACGTTATGGGAAATAATTAACTTTATCACAATA
>CAAKHF010008703.1:3009-68904 GCA_901007745.1 Hippocampus kuda
CAGTGGGCACACAGCTTTGTGAACATGAATATACAGTCTGTGTGTGTGTGTGTGTGTGTGTGTGTGTGTGTGTGTGTGTGTGTGTGCGTGCGTGCGTGCGTGCGTGCGTGGAAATGAAAGAGCAATAATTAATGGGAGGTGGGGAAGTTTAGCACCTGTTTCAGTCTTTGTTAATAATGACATCGCCCTGTGAGTGTGCTTGTGTGTAAGTGTGTGTGTGCGTGCATGTGTAGGGGTGACATCAAGATCAACAAAACAAGTGTATATGTGGCCCTCACTCTCACTGGGCATAATAAAGCACACAAATAGTGTGCGGTGAACAAGTTAGGGAGCGCCGCATTCACGGACCAAAACAACGTTATCCCAGGCTTAAAACCCTGGCCATTGCTTGAAACCCTACTTTTAAACCCTCGCCCTGACTTGAAACTCTAACCCTCAGTTAAAACCCTGACTTGAAACCCAAATTTGAAACTCCAACCAAAGGTTAAAAGCAAAATGTAACCCTTTCATGCACCTGGAAACCTGTTGACATGATAAGCTGCCCACTGAAGTAACCGCTGTCCCCAAAAGGGTTAAAACCCTAACCCTTATTTCACACAAAAGGGCAAAGTGCCCACTTCACAGTGGTGATTTGACCAACTTTCGGGTCTGCTTGCGGTTCCTTATGAACGCACTTTGTGCACTTCAGTCTTTTTTTTGGACCCCAGCGAGTCTCTTTCTTCTTATGCAATGTCAAAGACTGCACATCTCATGTGCAGAATTTAAAGGAAATGAGAGGAGCCGCTTCCATTGGCCAGGAGCTTGGCCGTGTTGAGTCTCACAAAGGCTCAAACGTCACTTTCTACCTGTGGCAGTCTACGAAAATACCAAAATAACGAAGACTTCACACATGCCCAAAGTTAAACTGCGCTTTGTGCCAGGAACGAAAATAGAGCCCTGTTTAACAATTCTGTTGATTCCACAACAAATCATGTTTTCTTTCCAAAACTAACAAACTTGGTTGATCATCTGACAATTCACATCACGCCGAAAGATATACATTACAAAACAAAACTACGACCTTTGCTTTCTGCAGGTGTAAAAAGCAGGATGGAAGAGGACTGAGCCATTCAGTCACTTTGTAAACGCTTCGGGAAAAATTAGGCTGAGCATGAAATACTCTGCCTCCTGTTTACACGCTTCTTCTTTCAAAATTTAAACAGTGGGAAACACAATGACCACCATCTAGTGGCCCAAATTGGAATTAGCTTTACTTTTCATACACTTTTAAACCTGAATACTTTGGTAGTTTCCTTCTAGTCTGATATTACTGAGCATAGCGAAAGCTCTTCAGATACGAGAACCTGCCGGAAACTTATGAAAGGAGACAGACATCAAGTGAAGGAATGTGTTAAACGTGACCAAAGCTGCGTTGACTGTAAGTAAGTCGTGAGCAACATGAGCACGAGCCTGTGAAGAATTCCAAAGTCAACTTGCCCCAAAAAGCGCATTGTTTCCCCCCACCCCCCCTGTAAAAAAAAAAAGTCACAACGTATGTCAGTCATGGAGTCTCTCCACTCAGCATTTTTGCCGACTTTTTCTGTCGGTCTTGCAAAAACAAAACATCTCTAATGTCTGTTGGTGCAAGCATGACCCCCACTACCCCCATCGTTCCCCCGCCCTCCGTCCCTGTCACAGTTGCTCACTCGCAGCCGGCGTCAGAAGGAATGAACGCGCGTGTGAGAGGACGCACTTCTCCTGGAGAGGAAGGCCCGAGCACCCGAGGGCAGCTTGCTAACGTGGGACAAGATTGGCGTAGGGGGTCAGCGGGTGTGTGAGAGCGAGCGGGCTCTCGTATTCGATCAGCTAAAGTGTGTTTTCCATCTCATCTGCCTTCACTTGCCATTCTCTTCCTTCCACATTGGACCTGCCTGGTCCGCACGATACGTGCTGACAGGCCCGAGCTGACTGAGTGACTGCTCCTTTTCGACTTTGTGTGCAAGTGTACGTGTGTGGGTGTACGTGCACGCGTCTCCATTGAAAAACCATTACAATAAAATGAGTGTAAAGAAGTACACGGGTTCTATAATTATAGTTACTGTATGCACTGACTGTAGTATTTGTGTGTTGGCTGTGTGCCTGTAAGGGGCGTGGTCTTGTGAATGACATCAGGCCAGTTACTCTATGTGTGAACGTTCGGGCATTAGATGTAGCTCATAGCAACTCGTTGCAAGTGTATTCATTTTATTCATTTTGTTTTTACCATTGCTCTCCTTGCCTACAGGCAACAACTTTACTTATTTTGTTTTAATTTCATTCCTGAAACTAAAATTTGATCTCATAACACAATGGCTGGCGATGTTTCATACAGTAACTATATTATTTTAAAAAAACACTATTTGAATATTTGACCACCATCTCTTTTTAAGTAAGTTGTAAAATGATTTTGTTTCTCCTACTTCGTGTTACTTTTCAGATACTGTAAAAACAATCGTAAAAAAAGTGGTTTAATTCTTAGAACGTTGTTTTAAACGCTTTTGAGCCATAACAAATCTTGGAAAAGAAAAATAAGTCAATTTTCTCCAAATTGATGTTTTTAATTATTTGGTTTCAATAGAAATTAATTCTAAAGTCTTCTGATGCTGTTTTAAAATGACTTCATCTATCTACTGTTGTTGCTGAAATGATACAAATTTCCACATCGTGGGACTAATAACATTATTTTTCATTTTATCTTAAATGCACTCTTGGCAGTTGTGATTCTGCCTCTTTCAAGTGACCCACGAAAAAAACCTCTTTAGTACTATATTGTGTACAAAGCCCTGCAAAATTCTTCGATTGCTGCTTTAAACATTGTCTTTGAAGCAATGACAAATCTGTAACTTTTGGATAAACAAAAAGAAGTCAGTTTCCTCCCTTTTTTGAACCAAATCCAACAAAATTTGTTGAATGTTGTTTTAAATGCCATTTTCTGCCTTTCACATCAGCTATAAAATATGTCACCGCTCAACTAAGTAGCATTACTCTTCATAGGAAATCCAACTAAATTCTTCTAATGGAGTTCTTTGCCTCTCAAGTCAGCCATAAAAAAACAATGTCTTTCTTTGTACATAATGCTCCTGAATTCTCTGCCCTTCACATCTGCCTTCAGTTGCCATTCTCTTCCTTCCACGTTGGGCCTGCGTGGTCAGGCCGATGCGTGCTGACAGGCCCGATCTGCGTGCGTACATGCCGCCTGACTGACTGACTGACTGCTCTTTTTGACTTTGGGAATGTGTTTGTGTATGCGTGCGCTGCGTGTGTCCTATGCGGCCGAGCTTTTCGAGGGCTCTGATTTTTGTGGCAGGCCTGTCAGATCTCACGTCCCTCCACGCCAGATCAATGCCAGTGCCGAGCAAGTGGCAGCGCGTGATGAGAGCCACCCGCCCCCTCTGACGGGTGCCCGCCAACGACAGGGAATACGTTCTTTTGGAGGAGCAAGCTGGTACTGGCTGAGTGACGGACACACACACACACACACACACACACACACACACACACACATTTTTGTGACAAACTACAAACAGGAAGTACTTCACTCGCAAATGCTTCACATTGTAACTCCATATACTTATTGGCCACAACATGAGGTGCAAAATAATAGAAACCCTTCACTCTAGAATGTAACCCCCCCCCCTCCACCCCTCCTCCATCACAGGCTCTGGGTTGAGCTATTTTGTGGATTTTTGATCCATTTTATTTAAATATTTTGTTTGTCTTCCATTTATGATAGGGGTAATTACCAGGGGTGGGCATTCTGTCACACTGACGGAAGGTCTGTCAGTCCGTCACTGCTTCCGTCAGTATTCCAGGCTGACCCACATGGGTGCAGTCTGTCCCTCGTTGGCGAAAGCCAATCACCGTCGAGAATGTGACCAGCACAAGCTGACACAGGGCCAAAAAAGAAAAAAAAAAGTAAATGAAAACAACAGACACATACATATGCACAGCATAGTGGTTGGTGAAATAAAAACAACAGTGGACACATGCCATTGAGGTCTATGGGACGGAAAGTTAAACAACACTGTTTCATGTTTCTATTTTTTCTGTATTTGGCTGCCTCACAGCACCTTCGTGTGACAATATATCAATAATCATGTCCAAATATGAGCATTATCAGAGATGGGCATTCCGTCCCTAGGACAGAACGGTCCATCCGTCCGCTCCGGATGCATGCCAATTTTTGGGATGGAGGACGAGAAGTTTTTAAAAAAAAGATCTTCCCTTTAATTGTCCCTAATGTTCTTCATGATAATAGTGGCTTGCGGTTGTCGCAAAGGGCGCCATTCAAGATGGGATGGGCAGTGCGATGCAAATGTATGGAGCAAAGTAAGTGCTGTCTCGTATGTAAGGTATTAATTGGATCTCATGCATCTCTCCCACGGCGTCATGCACGGACGCTTTTTTTTTTTTTGGAGGGGAGTGGGGACTGGGACGGAAGTGCTTTAAAAGGACGAGGACAGATGGGGACGAAAGGCGATTATTGTATGAATAAGGATGGAGGGAAGAAGACAGAAGGGTACCCAGGTCGCGGACGGAGGACGGACCGGCAAAATAGGGTAAAGTGAGTATTATATATCTCTGAGCATTATAAAACAAAATTATCACTTTTTGTAGGCTTAAAAAGCAGGATTAGAGTCAATAATATTCAATAATTTTCAACAAAAAACTAGACTGTTTATTTATTGTACAAAATTCAAATGCATTTCATATACAGTACCACATATTTTTTTACATCACAATAAATCATTACATTTTTACTGTGTATGGCAGTACTTTGTACTGTTTGTACACAGCAAACATGCGCACAGCCCAGCACTTTTTTCTTCCCACACCGGAACTGTTTTTCTTTTCTGCCACAACTGGAGAATATACTTGCGCTGTCAGAATGCCACGAAAAACAAAACCAAAAAAAAAACAGCACTTCCTGCATGAAAGTAGCTCACGCTGATGGAATGAAAGCCACGCAATAAATTCCTCCGCGACACATTTTTCACAGGGAGGGGAAGCCAGATACAGGCAGGACGGTAACAGGGCGAAGCAGTTAATGCATGGCACCAAAAAGCCATAACACTAAGTAGACTCTGCCCACTTAAATCTTTACATTCTTCATTCACTTTAGCTCACCAAACACGACAGTCCCCGTAGGCAAGTAATGAATAATCATTAGCAAAAGGTCCACAAATTATTGATGTAAAATAAGCAATGATTCTTTTTTTTTTTGGGGGGGGGGCAATTTATAGCCATTAACATGTAACTTGCAATCCAATAAATGTCATCACGGCTTTCAGTTAATTAAAGGGAAAGATATTATACAGTAATGCAGGGTGGCGTTTATATCTCGATTTCCACACACTGCAATTTACTGCCTGGGCCTTTATTTGAAGGGAGCCACAAATAATGGCCATTAAGCCGTCACGGGCCGGACAGGGGATCACATTAATGAAATTAGATAAGGTGGGGATGGCGATACGCCACTGGAGGCTCTCTGGAGACATGAAAACGCATGTGTGTGTGTGTGTGTGTGTGTGTGTGTGTGTGTGTGTGTGTGTGTTTTCCACTTGCTTTTGTGTATGCGCTGACCTGCTCACTTGTCTGTTCACCTCCTCATGCACTTTGTCCAAGCACAGGCAGGAGTCCACTTAGGTGTGCAGCATGAAGGCCTGCCACCTCATCAGTCCTACTGGGGCCGTCAACAGGCGCGCGCGCGCACGCACACACACACACACACACACACACACACACACACGAGCAAAGTGGCAAGTCTCTCCGACTAACAGGGAGGTGTCACTCGGGGGAGGCAGCTGCAGTCGCTGGTGTGACGGCTCGCCTCAAATCAGAGACCCTCGTCCCTGTCAACAGCAACCTGGCCCCCCCAGGCTACCTGTGACACACAGCCCCCACATACTGAACATCCCCAACTCTATACACACATTTGAGGAGGAGTAGGCTCATTTCAATCTGGAGGGGTGATTTGGACCGGATGGTTTAAAAAAATAAAAATAAAAAATACAGTTGATTTAAAAAAGTCAACACACCCTGTCCAAATGTCAGGTTGTTGTGATATAAAAAATGAGACAAAGACAAAACCCTTTCCACCAGTTATGTTACTTCTATGACAGAGGCTTTTAAAAACGGTTTCAACCTATTTTAACTGGGGGATGCGGATTTAAGGATTATCCCCCACATTTTAATGTCAAATAAACAGACTATGTACCATATGTCATAATTTTACACAGTATGGATGATTCTTATGAGGGCAATATTTCCGAGGATATTCAAAATTGAAAATGAGAAATATGTCAACTTCACTACGACGCCAACATTGTGAACATTAAGAATATCATTCGTTGTTTTCCTGGTGTGTGCGACTTGTTTGTGCGGGCAGCAGCCGAGACAAGGCGGCCCTCCTAGCGTATCAGATTAGGCGCCAATATCCAAGTCATGCGACAGTGACTTCCTGTCTGCATGTCAGACGGCAAGTGAAGCCCCGTCGATACGGCGTCGTGCTGGCATCCTCTGCTCTTCTCTTCTCAAACGAGCAGAGAAGGGAGAGAACGACATCTTCGTTCATTCATTCATGGTGGAATGTGAATGTTAAAGGCCAAGATTAAAATAACATTTCTTCTGTGTTTATAATTTTGGTTTGCTTTTGGGAGTTTTGGTCAAGCAAGGAACCATATCTTATTTGAAGTCATATTACGTGTGATATAAAAGATACCCCTTTACATTATGGGTAGCCACAAAGTCATGCTAAACTAGTTACAAATTGTATTTGCATTGTTGGCTCACTATTTGGCAAGCTGAGGCTCATTTTGTCCATTTTGTTCAATCTCTGATCCCTCTGTTTCTATGTGCTTGACTGCATAACAGTAATATCATCAATGAGGGTCTACTATTTATAACAAAGGGGCAAAGTAGAAGGCTCACTATTTGACAAGGTCAAGTCTTAAATCTTTTTAACAACTTAAGTATACTGTAAACCGTTTTAATTTAAAAAGGAGAATTCGTATTGTAAAAAGAATTCCAATGTATTTGTTCATATTTAATTTACTGCATTCCGGTCGTGTTATGTTTTATTTGCAAATTTTTAGCTGAATGATTGACTGGGTAAACCGATGTGGAAGCGTTGGCGTTTTTTTTTCTTTACACAAATATAGACAAATACTGCCCTCTTGTGGCAGGATGAAACATGTACCAGGAACTTTTTTTCAGACACTTGTCACAAATGAAGTCCAAGAAACGTGTTTAATTTCCATTTTAGGGTTCCAAAGGGATGTCTTGGAGATATTACACTTGAGTCAAATTAGTCCAAAGCAGCTGAATCTCACCGTGCATTCAGTACTTGTAACATTTGTCATTGATTGCAGCCCACTGCCCCCGTTGGCCAGTCTAATTCATTTACCAACCTGTCATTCCATGCATCGATTAAGTTGTCCTTCACCACCGCACACACCCCACCCCCGCTGTTAATTATATGCAAAGAGAGAAGATGTTGTCATGATTGTGAATAATCTACGTAATGAGAGGCCTTGTAGTAGAGGAAAGGGCCAGTTCAGAGGTGAACGCAGTTGACCTGGGAGGGTTCAGCTGGTCTACTTCATTAGAGGTGACAAGCGGATTTGGATGGGGACATTTTTTTATTAGTTTGATACACTAATGTTAAAGGTGCAAAAAAAGAAAATACACAAGACAATGAGTCACAAAACGTAAGTCTACAGTCTTGTCTTAAGGTCATTTTAACACACAGGAGTAGCTTTAGTTGGTCACGATCTGTATTTGGTAGACCAAGAGCACCAGACAACTGTGAGAGCCGCAATTCTGGCTGAATTTCCCCAACTGAAAATTAAACTAAATTCAATATATTGGGAGGTTGCACTGTCAAAAGAGAATTTAAAAAAACATTTTTTTTTTAATTATACTATTTTCATGGTAGAAGTACAGCAATGTGCGCACCTTTACATTGAGACAACAGCTGAATTGCAGCCCTTATTATAAATGTACATGGATAATAAATGTTAATGAAATAACTGTCATCTGATTCTGATGCTGCCAGTGTCACCATTCGTATGTGATTTAACCGTGGTGATGTGGTAAGAGAGGTGGCATTTTTTTTAATGTTGTATGATTCAAAGACCGCTAGAGGGCAGCAAAGCTCTATTTAAACTACATACCCTGTCCGAAAGAAAGTACTGAAGATGGTGGTGGCATCGGGAAGAGACCACAGAACTAAACTGAGCCACTGAGAACTACAATGGGTAAAGTCCATTTCTGTCATTAAGCAGGGGAGTGATTTAAATTATTAGGACTGCCACTAGAAGTCCAGTGCAACAGTGGTCTAACTCCAAACACTTGATTGATTGAGAATACAAATTAATGGAAGGATTTAAATATGGGCCACATGATATGGATTTTTATTAGGCTGAAAAAAATACTGATGAACAATTTATCATCCGATTAAATGAGAGATTTTTTTGAATGACAGGTGCACCGAATGACCTCAGCAACAAATTTCATTTGTGTGTACAATACAATATATATATATATATATATATATATATATATATATATATATATATAAATTTAATTAGCTGCCCGACTAAATTTCCTCCTTAGTAAAATAATTTGATCATTCATATGAAATCACATGAACTGACAAGGTATTATTCACATGAACTCAACACTTAATGGAGACATTTTATCATTAAAATATCTCATGGATCAAGAATAACAGAACTTAGTTTTGAGCCTTGCTGAAAATCCACTTTGCTTGAGAGGAATCACAATTGATGGATGATTCTCTCTGTGACTCTACAACTTTTGTAGCCACTAAAACAACTGGCAACAAATACAGCAACTTTTTCTTGCGCTCAAGAGACTTTTGAAGACATTTGAGTGCTGATTGTGAATATGCCCATGATTTTTCTCTAGTACATAAGCTTTTCATAATCATAATAATGATGATAATAAAAAACAATAATATAAAATGTAATATAGTAATATATTAGCGTGTGACGGAAAAGTGGTTAGGACTGCACAACTGTCCGTGTTTTATGTTATGTGTTGTGTTTATTATTTTACTTTATGTTAACTGTTTTGTTAAGCGCTTTGTTACAGCTGCCGCTGTTGTGAAAGCGCTATATAAATCAGCATGTATTGTATTGTATTGTATTGTATTTAGCACTTTGTAATATTTATGAACTCAGGGTTAGCTTGAGCAACAGGTGGATCTTTTTTTCTGAAACCTCACAGGTATAAATTACAATCCGTGGTAAAATCCATATTGTGCAAGCTTTTAAAGGTCAAAATTGAAAACTAAAAAAAAAATCAAGATATGCTACAAACTTGATGTGTGAGAAAGAGCGTAAAGACACAACGAGATAAGGACACAACACAATCTTTGATTTGAATTTGCTGTTGACCTGTTGCAGTTGAATGCAGCACAAGATGTATTGTTCAGTTACCACCGCTCTCTTCCATTAGAATGGTTTATATTCATGGCATAAAAGTATTTTTCATCCACATATTTCCTGTAATGGTGACTTAACTCCCGGCGTTAATATCGGTTAGCGTTTCAACCTGCGTACAAATTTAGGTGGTGTTGCCAAGGACTGAGGATCACCTGAACTTGAACATCGAGTATTTCCTCATTTTTACATCCAGCATGATAAAGGATAGAACCACCCACACAAAATAGGCTACTCTATCAAAGACATCAGAATGTCATTACAGTACACTTTTAGGTGAGTTGATGTTGATATCAAGTCATTGGCATTGGCGTTACCGTCTCTCTGTGATGACGAGAAGGGCCGTGTGCACTGACCATACAAGCGGCCAACGTCAGGCATACATGGACTCAGTCAAGCCCGTCTGCTTGAAGGTGCGAGCCACTTGTCTGGAGTGCTGCATTTTGGCCGAGAGGGCCTCCAGGATGTCGTGCCGGTCGACGGCAGTGGCGGTGCGGTAGATGAACGTCCCCATTGACTCCAGGCCTCGCAAGCCGAGATTCACGCCGCAGCCTAGAGGACACACAATTCAAAGGTAATAATAATGAAAACATATTGGATCAACACCCTCTGGTGGACATTATATCATAAATACTGAATGAATAAACTATGTGACCATCTCCATGTACCGTTTGTCTGTATTATACTGCCCCCAGATGGCCAAGGCACACACACCAGAAGGAGCAGCACAGTAAATAAAATTGAAGCATTAAATCATGATGCTCAATTGGTTTATTTCTTTAAATTCTATTTACCGGTAATTATGTACTTACTATATGTTTGGATGACATACACTATAATTTGTTATTTACCTTATTTAAAAAAAAACATGCTTCAATGTTTTGGAGGCTTGGACAGATGACGACATTTATATTCATTTCAATGGGAAAAGAGGATTTAGTATAGAGTATATAATCTCTATGAATAAAATTACATCAAAATCCCTCCAACCAGTTAGTTTATAGCATCATCAATAGGTTGAAGCAAAGAAACTGGAAGAGTTGCAGAAATGGCTTGGAGATTTTCATGGATAAAATGACTGTTCTGAATTTTGCAGTTCAGCTCCTTGATCGAGCAAAACAAGTTGCACAAAAAGGATTAAAACAATGAGGAGTTGGCCTCACGTGACGCACATACCAGAAACCAACATTTCACTTGGATATGAGCAGCAAAAGGTTTTCAGAAGGTCAAATGAATTTCTACCAAAAGAATAATATCCCACACTATTTTTATAGTACCCGTGTCAAAGTTGAGGACGCGGGCCGCCTCTCCCTCCACGGTGACAGCGACATTGTCCCCCTCGATGTAGGCGGCGCTGACACGTCTGTGCGACAGCTGGATCTCAAAGAGGCGACGGCTGCATTGCATGTGGTAGAGCGTCACGTCGTTCAGCCGTGGCTCAATGTCAGTCTTGTACGCATTGAAGGACTGATGAAAGATGTTCTTCATAAGCTGACCGAGTAAAGAAAGAAAGACGGTCCTTTCAATGACATTATTATTTCTTGACATTTTGGGACAACCTTTTAAATGAAAAAAATGTGACGAGATCACATTTACTGCACTGCATCTGCAGCATTTCCCATGATTTTAACATAACATGTCATTCCTTTTGTTTTATGTTTGACAGTAAAGCTTGAAGACTTTTTTGATAAATTATTCAAACTGCTGCTTGTTGTTAATTGAGTTGAATTAAGTCGGGTCCCTCGAATCTCAAGAGCTGAAGTCGGAAATGACAAAATTGGACAAAAATGCCCACCTTTGATGACTCTTATTTGCATGAACACATCTAAAAAGGTTTCGAAAGAGGGTTCATTCTTAATTAGTTAACCGAATTTTGATGACTTGGTATCTGTGGCGGTTCATCAAAGCACTGGAGATGAACAATTTTCAATTCAAGGTTGAGGGCAGTGCCAACCAAAGCTCTCTCTCTCTCTCTCTCTCTCTCTCTCCCACCCTCTTTTGTGACGCTTGTCTTCTTTCCACGCAAATCTGCGAAAGCATCTGTTACCAAGTAACATGACACACCACGGACGCCCACGTAGCAACAAGGACGGCCTTGCCACGTACCTGAGTGTGCGTATGCAGCGGACACAAAAATAAGTACACACACACACACACACACACACACACACACACACGCACACACACACACACACACACACACACCATTCCTCTTGTCAGACGCACTCTGAGCGCATCTAAAGACTTGAACCTGCACTCACACACAACAGTGCACACACACACACGTACACAAAAAAACTCTAATGGACTCTGCTGAGTGCAAGGTGATGAGTACCTAGAACAAGCTTCTGTAAACACCACTTTGATGTTTGGTCAGTGCATTAGCAGTGGCGTATTTTGTCATTTGGGGGCTCAAGGCAAACCCCATCGCTGTGTGCTGCAAAGACTCCTGCACGAGATTAAGTCCTTAAACTCTGTTTTAAGGACGAGTACTACTTTGACTGCAATCTGTGACATGAAAGATCATCTGATATAGTTTCCCGTTTTGCTGACAAGATGGAATAGTCCTTTGCATGAGAAGTGTTCGGCGTTACACCAGTAGTTGAGATTAGCATAAGTGAAGTCCTGATTGTGAAGCACTGAATCTTAACTTGCAGTATGTAATGTCATTAGGAGTACCAGTAGCACAGTTGTCAACAAGTGCACACTGCGCAGTTTTGCGACTCTAGTAACGTGTAGTTGTCCTCCTACTATACCAAAGTTGTTTTATAAATGATGACAAAGAACATGCAGTATAGTACATATTTTTCTCCCACTACTGCCGTCCACTCTGGACTATTATAAAACATTACAGTAAGACAGTTGTACCTCTTAGTGCACCGTAGTCATTCTATTAAGTGTACTGAATTGTCAAACTAGTGAAGACAGAGCGTACTAGTAATGTTTTTTTCCCAGTACGACCTTCCATAACTGTGGTAGAAAACTGTTAGCACATCCTAGTTATTCTACTAGTGTGCTGAATTATCTTACTAGTGAAGACAAAGAGCGTACTAGTAACTCACTGAGGAGTTGGCCGTGTGTCTGAGGAAGCGGACCATCCTGGCGTCGGAGGCGGGACATGCAAGGGCCATGTAGCGGTTCCTGAAGGTGCCGTAAATCTTCAAGTGGAAGCCGGGCTTGGCCGCGGGGTTGCGGTGCTCCCTCAGGGCTTCCACCCCATATGCGGACAGGTCAAAGTAGAGACTGTGGGCGCGGATCTCCGGAGTGGGTACCTGACGAGAATACGTCCAAACAAAAAAAGACAACTCACAAAATATCAACCGGGGATTTGTCATTGTCATTTCTGTATGGTGATCGAACAGTGGAGCTCATTTGCATAACAACGCCCCAGATTGCGTTTCTCTCCCCATAACTTCCATCAGCTTGACTGGGCGAAGATCCAGAGACACTTTCAAGCAATTGCACAAATACACTACCTGGAATAATCACGAGCAAATGGTAGGTAGAGCTACTCTGTGTTTGAGTTTGCATTGAGATTGATTCCAAAGTGCTGCCTCCATGAGTGAAAATGCTTTTATTGTCTTTAAAAGCGCTATCTTTTTCTCCAGTCCTGGTTGTCGCCGTTGGCAGAGCAGTAAATGGGACGGTGTGTCCAGTCACTTGCCAGAAAAGTCAAGAAATAGGGTGTCTAAGTGTGAAAAAATACTTAATCCTTGAGATATTTTGATGAAATAATAATTTAGACACCAAAGAAGTGTTTTAAATGTGTGTGGGGGGGGGGGATCATTGTCTCCTTTAAAACACTGTCAGTATCATTAATAAGGGCTTCATGATGGCAAGTTTTAACTAACAGTTTTCATTTTTTGTTATTGGGAAAGATTACATTGAAATAAACTGTTGTTATCAATTGGATTCCCATTGATGGTTATAAACGTCCACGGCAGTGAATTAGTAAATTAGTGTTGGGCATTCATGAGGGTTCCTTGGAAAAGGTCTCTTGTGTCAGGGATCCCAGGATCCAATACCCCTATTTTGGAAAACATATGTGCTGTTTAGGCCCTTTGCACGCATGAGCTCTATCGGGTCATAAAGCAGAGAACATACAGTACATGATCTTTGCTTGTGATGGATCCCTTTCAGTCCAACACTACAACATTACATCCCCATCCTCCCTCCAGTCGGAATTGATCCATCTCCCTTGTTCTGACATAAAACAGCCAAGTGGGATCAAACAGCATTTAGCGGATGGCAAGATGACGGGGACGAGGAAGGACGGTGAGCGAGGCCGAGCGGGTTGTATCCTGGGAGGCAAATTCAATCAGAACAGGAAACAAGCCTGGAAGGGGTGAAGGGGGGGGTGGGAAGGGGCAGAACAGGAGGAGGCCGCACGACCTCTGTGCGTGGAGTACGTGATGTGAATCGTTAAGACGGCATCACACAGCAGGAGAGACTGGATCAACATGTACCGTGGACATGAAAAGTTGAAAATACAACTGTTTTTTGGTCGTTTGGGTTTTTGTCATATAAAGAAAATTAACGTCACCTATAACCTGTGCAAGTCAGTTTTTTTTCTTTTCAAGAAGGGAAGTCAAAATAAACAATGTGACTGCACAAGTGTGCACACCCACTCATAACTGGGATTTGACTCAAATATTCAGCCTTGTTTTATTGGACCAAAACACATTTTGCCAAATGCGTTTGAGAGATTTTGGTATGGTCCAATGAAACCAACTTTTTGTCCGTAATTCCAAAAAGGTATTGATGCAAATGCAACATTGCTCACCACAAAAAGTACGCCATACCCACAGTCACGCATGAGCTTGTTATTCTTCAGGTGGATGGCTTTATCACCAGTTCAAAATACACTGGAAAAAAATTACGTGTTGAATTTACTCAGGTTTATTTTGTCAAGTGGCTGCACACAATAGAATAATCTGGATTTAGATACATCTTTTAAGTAACTGTATATATAAATTGGGAAATTCTCCATTGTGAGGCAAATACAAGTTTTCTTATCTTATCTTACCTTATCTTACTTAGTCTCATTTTAAAAAAAAAGTCCAGATCCAGATGATTTTATTGTGTGCAACTATGTGATGAAATAACTGAGTGAATTCAACACCATTTGTCTCTGTGTAGCAGGCAGTGTTAGCACAAAACTTTCATTCTTCTGCTAGAAAGTTTAAAAAAAATGTTAGGAAAAGCCAAGTAGAACAGCTGAACTTTATTTGGTCTTAATCAGATGGTGGCAGGTGTCCGCTGACTCCAATTAAACACGAGTTTGACTTTGGTTAGTTCTGGACACAGCCCAGCTATAAGAGGGTGTGCAGACCTGTGCAACCACATTAGCCCGGTTGTTTATTTACGAATTTATTTATTTATTTATGTAATGTTTCCCTCACCAAAAGATTTCATTGCTTTTCAGTAGAGACATGAAGGTAATTTAGGCCACATTATTGGTGGAAAACGTTTTGGAAAAACTTGGTCTCCTTTTTTCACATTACGAAAAATTGGCATTTGAGTAAGTGTGTCTGAGCTTTTTATATCCACTGTATATTCATTCACATTAAGATACTGGAGTATAGAACCCACACAGCATGTTTTATGGAGCTGTATGGGTTCTATATTATATTATATATATATATATATATATATATATATATATATATATATATATATATATATATATATATATATATATATATATATATATATATATATAATGTATGTATGTTCGTCATATGAAATAAACTGCAAATCTGAAAATATTGCCGCCCGTATGTGAATTTCAGATTATCTTCGCTGAGAAATAAATGATGCACGTTGTGAATAGAAAGCCATCATCCGCCTCGTCTTCTCAAAAGGTCAAATATTTTTGCTGACATGTCGACAGGACAGTTTATAGTCATCACCTTTTTTGTATTTGCCCGTTTGCTCAAATTGTGGATTTATAGTCTCTTTAATATCTTGCAATATCCTGTTTCTGCTGACTTCCCGCACCTATCGCTCCGCACACTTCAGTATGTTTGTGCTGGTGTTTGTTTATGCCACCTGTCTCTGGTCCAGCCTCTCGATGCTGGCGTTGGCTCCGTAGGCGTGGCACGACTCCACCGTGTAGTCGGAGCTGAGGCCCAGCACGGAGCAGGAGTCGCCGCATGAACCGTCGGCCACCACGATCACACGTGGCCACTCTTCGGCTGGGATGCGCCGCAGATAATCCTGGGTGAACTGGAGAAGAAAACACAATGGAATCACCGCTGATGTCATCAAAGGCAAGAACATAAAAATGCAGCCGTTGCTCTGTCACGTTCTACTAACAACGAGCCAACCTTCTCTATCTCTGTCCTGTGGTTGAGAGGAAAGCAATTTCATCTGTGCTGTATGTTGCACATAGAGCACATTTGACAATAAAGTTGACTTGACTTGACTGGAAACCTTAGCTCCTCCCCCAAATATAGCTAATAATGAACATGTCATACCTCCTTGACATCAATATCCTCTCACTTAAGTGTTCTTGGGTAAAATAGCAGGTATTCGTGGAGGGAAGGAGAAGGTGAGGGACTAAGTGGTGTGAGGCTGAAAGAGAGAAATAACGGCAGCTGGAACGGCTCACAGTCATGGCATTCAAGGCAGCGTCGAGAGGGAACCCTTTAAAAGACACAATGACAGGCTGGAGGGGGGATGGTGGGGGGAGGCTCCTCAGTTACAGGATGAAACCAGCAGGAAATAGGTGTTACCAAGCTACTGTATATTGCATTTTATGGTAAGTGATGTTATAGTGGAATAGAGTCGGAGCTCTAATTCCCTGCAGATGTCACAAGTGTGTGTGTCTCAGTGACGCTCATCGACTTCTCTCAGATTTCCATGACACCATGACGCCAGATGACACAAAAGCACATTTTTATCTGAACAAAACTCAACATATTTCCCCGGAGCCAAGATGCCACAAGATGGCGGGAAAGCACTACTTTTGTCTGAATAAAACTCATTGACTCACTTGAACGATGATACAGTGAGCACAAAAGCAGGAAACCGCAAATAACAAAATGTGATTGTGAAAATGTGAGGGAACACTGTCTAGAATTGAGCCCCCACTATTTTGTAGGCATAAGGACCAAGCCCACTCACAAAAAGTACGAATCCACAATTATTAACGCACCATCAAAAAGGTTTTTGTGACTGCCTAGAAAGAACACAACATGGCAACAAAACAAAACTGTACTTATTTCTAAATGCATGAAATGTTTGTCTCAGTTCAACATACTCCTTTGACAACAAGATTTTGATATGTTTAAATTAATAAAACAAAAACTGCTCTCTCGAGCGCCAACTTAAAAACATAATGCAGGTGGGTCTGCAATGTATCCCCCTGATAAAGCGGGGTTCGCTGTTTGTGGTGGTAATGCAACCCAACTTTTTTTTTTTTTTTTTTAACTTAAGACTCTCTTCTCCACTTTGCAAAGTCATCGGCGCCAAGGCGGGATGTGGACGTGTGGACGTACAACAAGGTCATGTGCGGGTTTAGATTGCAAGCATCGCTGTTTAATGAGGCGAAGAGCGGGACAAAAACAAGAAGTCTCTGTTCTGCAGCCATGACACAAATATTCAACGAGCATTCAATCACTCTTTGCATACATACTCGAGGCATACATGCCAACTCTCTTATTTCTTCCGGGACGAGTTCTGGCTGCGGGAAAAGGGACAAAGAGTCCCTATTATCCCATCATTACAATAAGGGGTGAATGGGGAAAAAAGACCTGCACTGAGTCAAGAAAATTTAGGATGGAATATTGTAAAAAGTTGAGCACGAAATTGTGTTTCATCGATTGTTTTGAAGGATAGCGTACGGAAAGTTAAATACGAACTCCATTCACTTGACATTTTATTTTAAAAAAAAACTGTACAAAAAGTGGGATTGTGTACACACTCAGCAAACAATTTGGCAGAAAATTGCATAAATCATAATTTATGTTTATGATGACATATTTTGAATAGAATAGCATGGGAAAAGTTAAGCAGCATGTCCAGGTTACTTTTTTTTTAGATTATAAAGAAAAAGCTGTCTAAAAAGGGAACATTTAGTACAATCTTCACACACTTAAGGCAGTCTTGCAATTTTTTCTGCACACCAATGACATCCACTGGATTTGTACTCCCGCTGCGGTGGGAGATTTTTTTGTTTTTTGCCACCCAGAAGTACTTTCATGCCATTCGTTGACAAGCCTCATCAAAAGCTATAAAAACGTATTTGCATAAGCGTGCGTACCTTGGTGCCGAGCTGCACCCTGACGTCCACTTGCTGCTTTTTTTGCTCCAGGATGCTGAGCAGGTACTCCTGGAACACGCCGATCCTGGTGAAGAAGTGCTCGTCTTGCCAGCATCCCTCCATGTTGTCAAAGTCCACGCCGAGTCCAAGCAGAAAATCCACGCTGCGTGGGTCCAGGGCGATCTGTTGCGGCCGGCAGAGCAGCGCGCTCCGGTTCCGCTCGTCCAGCACGGTCAGCTGCAGCACTTTCCCCGAGCGGACAGCGACCAGGGCGGCCGTCAGCCCCACGGGACCCGAGCCCACGACGAGCACCGAGATGCGGGCGCGCCACCGGCGGACGCCGTCTAGCCCGGCTTTGAGGGCCACGTACACCGCCACCGCCACCACCGTGCTGAGCGCCGTGTCATAGGCGAGGACGCGGAACCTGTCCTCTGCCTCCTCCACGCCGACGTGCTGAGACTTCGCGCCGTCCATGACCCGAGGACGCCCGGGCGGCTGTTGTGTCTGGATGAGAGCCAGGAGGAGGGCGGACTCCCTTTCGTCCGCCGGTGGGAGGGTGAAGGCTGTCCCAGGCGGTCAACACTTGTCGCCTGAGACGTGCCATGTGCGTTCTCTTTCTCTCTCTCTGTCTCTCTGACATATCGTGTGGTCCCGTTTTCACATGTGCCAGTAATAATAAATACACTAAATGTCAGTCTTTCACTCAGTCTTTGTCCCAAAATACAATAAAAATCTCAGTACTTAAAAATGTCTTTTAATTTTTTTTTTTTTTACATGCCCGCTACAGGTTTGTGTACACTGAGGCCGCAGGTTAAATTTGACCTGTCAGCGAAAATGAAATTTAGATTTTTCAGTTTAATATCAAATTATGAGAATGTTGACGCTATACTTTCCATTAATGTGTGTGGGGTTTTTTTTTGTTTTTTTTGAGACGGTGGTGACATTCCAAAATGAGTTGGAAACAGTCCTGAGTTCAGTTTTGCTGCCCTTATTTGTAGTTGTGTGTGTGTTTGAATGCACTGCATGTTTGCACTATGGTTGAGGGGAAAAGTAATTTCATCTGTGCTGTATGTTGCACAGAGAGCATATTTGACAATAAAGCTTGACTTGAGAATTATCAATGTTCTCACATTTGCAAAGGTTCCTGCAGAAGAAGACACACACAAAGTTACATAAGCACTACAGGCTACAAGGCTCGATCGAGCTGGAAGTATACCGCAGGAAATACTTTTTTTGTGTGTGTGAATTTAGTAGAACCTATGCAAAAAGTACTCAATTAGTTTCAAATTTGACACAATTTCAAGAAAAGTGGAGAAAATTGTGCAAAACCTCTATTGGCTTCAAGAGTGACGTTTTAGAGTTGGAAAAAATTAAGACAGAAACCACAACATAAATACACATTTAGATGTGATTCGGTTGTAATTTAACATGAACATATTGAAGTAGTTCAAGTTGCAATTTCTGTATTGTCACGCCCACTATGATGGCATGTGTGACCATTTCTGAGGCTTAAGGACATCAATTTCGTAGCGACCGTGTTCTCTCTCCATTCTGCCGACCTACTGGATTGTTACCATGGTGACAGTCACGGCGCTGATTTGTGAATCGAGATGCACTTTTGTCATTTGACGAACACTCTGTCATCAAGTCTCTATCATCGCTCCAATCTACTTGAAATGAAATATGCTACAGCTACTCACAATCAGAAAAAGGGACTTAAAAAAATGCAAGCGGAAGATTTATATTTAGAAAAATCTTTACATTAATCTTTACAGAAAGAAGAACACGGAAACAAGGAAAGAAAATATTAGGTGCGGTATTGTTTCCTGCTGACATATTCCATATTTGCAGGGTATCTGGAGAACAAATGTTATCACAGACGGGTTTTTTGTACTGTTCAGGAAAACTTTTTGATTGTGTTCAATTTGTCTCAATGGGAAAAGCTGAATTCACAATTTCGTCACTTAAATCAAGGTACCACTATGTCACGTTTGGACTGCTGAGGAGCACAACACATGTCTCTGGTGTGCAGTTGGGTCAAATGAATCAAGTGTGATAACACAGCACACCCAATTGTGTGTACATCACAGACGTTCCAGGTCAGGGTTCTTGTGCACACGTCACTTGGCCCCACTGGACCGCAGCCAAAATATTTCGCTTGCTTAACTGAGGAGCGGATAAATGCCACCATGGCTGAACAAACACAATGACCCCCTCCGCAGTGTGCAAACATTTCAGCATTCCCCACTGTTAGAGTAAATCGTTTTCGGACGTCAGTGGAGGAAAATCCGACACCGGCAATTTGCCTGTCAACCTAACCGGGCTCAGACCGGCAAGGTAATGACGCGCGGAGCAGACGATGCCTGAACTGTGATGACGCGCATGCACGGCCGACCAGACGACTAGGAACATCAGGAACACTGAATTGCCATGGTTACACACACCGTGTAACAAGGTCAGAGAGTGAGTGACGTCGGATGCTACTATCTCAGGGACGTCCTGGACCGCAGCCATCTGCAGTTGAGAATAACTCATCACTGCATGGTATTAGTATGACGACAAAGTCATTTAAAACATGGTGATGGAATAATGTTTGTGTACATTTACAAAGGAGATCTTTTAGCTGGATAAGGATAGCGTCAAAAGTCTCAACTGATTTTGTTTAGTAAACTAAAAGGTGTATGAGAAAAATCTGAGAAAAGAGCCTAATCTTGTGAGCATTTGCTACAAAATTGTTTAAAAACAAACAAACAAAATACTCATTTTAATTTCGTGATGATGCCACTGAGAAATCGGGTTAAAACCCTAAGGGCAAGACAATTTAGTAAAACGTTGTACAAAAAAAACACTAAATAGTAGAATATAATTTCAGTTTTCCTTCAAAAACAAACAAAAGAGATCTCACAAGCGCTCAACTGAGAATTTGGTGGGATTTTGGATAGAAATGCATCAATGAGGAGAAGATGTTGTTTGAATATTTGTCATGTCATGTTCTTGAGCAGTTGGTAGGATTTTGTACCCCTAAAAAATATTCATTAAGAAGTATTATAATATGTCATTCGGGGTTGCCTAGAATGTGTGATACACATGACACACAGATGAACGTCAGCTTCTAAATTACAACAAATTATACAATTTCAATGAAGAAAAAAATGTTTATAGCAGGACTCAACTGTTTTATTTATTTTTTTAACTGTTGCAGTATGTGGTTGATCTGATAATCTTACATTGTGTTTTACATTATGTGTAATTTCCGACTAAATTCCCCTGTGCATGTTGTGTGAAAATGAACTCAACAAATGATGCACACACCTGAGTCAGCAGTGGCCAGTTGGTGTAATAAAACTTACACGACACGATCTTCCACTTCAGAAAACACGGTGGCTTACAATAAATGTTAAACAGAAAAGGTTTACTGGAAAGAAAAAAAAAATCACAGAATTTCGCAAAGGATCCATGATTACGCATGCTCTGAAAAGACCAACCTGCTTTTATCTACAATGAAAGATGAGATGCTGAGCGAACCACAGATCGTCATGACGAGTCGGAAGATAAACATGCAGAGGTGGCTTCGTCTCATCTCTCCAGTCAATTCTGTAACGTGCCATCTTGACATAATCCAGCTGCTTGCAAATTCCCAATGCTTAGTTGCAGCGTGCCATTAAAGAGCGTTATACTCCACACACTTGGATGGATCCGTAGTGAAGTGTTTTTGGCAGATGGTCATCAGCCTCTTTAGGCCCTGCACGGGAGGAAGGAAATTGTGTCATTTGGCAAGCAGTGAATGAAACTGGAAATGTCTGCAGCCGCATTCAAGGCTAAAATCTCTTTGAGTTTAAAACAGGAAGAATGTTTCACTCATATTCTGAAACGGGACATAGCACGTCTGCCACACACTTTGAAGGTTTTGGGATTTGAATCTTGGCTACGACCTTCCTGTGTGGAGTTTGCATACTCCCACCAGGTTTCCTCCGGGCACTCCAGCAACCTCCCACATTCCAAGAAGATGTGCGCAAGATTCAACGATAACTCGGTATTGCCCTTAGGTACAAATGTGAGTGTGAACGCTTTGGCATGCTGTTCCCCACCTCTCCAGTTCCCCGCCCCCCAACATGAGAACAATCGCTTTAGAAAATCCATGGATGGATGCCTCACCGAATGACCACAAATCCCCAAACTGTTGATTTAATTTGCCTGTTTGTAACACCGATATGTAAGATAACCAGGATCTGTCCTTAGTCGTGCCACCATTTTCTCACCTGAATATATTTTCTCTGTGTTTCATCGTTGAGGACGTGGGCCACGTGCTTGGAGAAGATCTTTTCTCTGCCCGTACGGGCGTGGATGCCCACCATGGTCACGCCGATGGGCCAGGGGGCGTTTCCAATGGCCATCTGGAGATACGCGTCGTTTGCCTTGACATATTCTCTCTCCAACATGAATTTGATGATGTCGGTGATAGACTCTTTGATATCAGCTGGTAAATTCTGAGGGGGGAAAAAAACCCTTAAGTCTGATTTGAATACTGGGAATACATTATTGCTCAACAGGGCTGCAAAATATCGAGAAATTTCAAAAATCCAAAACTTTCCATTGGAATTAATAGATTTGATGTGAATGAAGTAGTAAATCACTCAATTGAAGGTTGGATCTTAACAGGGAACTTCTATATAGATATGAAAACTATTTGACATGTGACAAGATGAGACGTGGATTCTTTACTGTCAGTATACACACAACCAAAGAGTCACAACTGCAACATCAGCCGGGT
The DNA here is from genome assembly GCA_901007745.1 of Hippocampus kuda. NCBI lineage: Eukaryota > Metazoa > Chordata > Actinopteri > Syngnathiformes > Syngnathidae > Hippocampus > Hippocampus kuda. The sequence goes on from CAAKHF010008703.1 coordinate 25,532, forward strand.
TACCTTCTTCCTGAGCTTCCTGAATAAAGGTTTCAGGTACGACTCAGTCTGCGAGTGGGTGGCGCTGGCCAGCTTCCCCTGAACGCTACGCTTCACGTGGTCCTCCCGGCTGTTCAGATCTTTGGCCCACACGCCGAGAAGGAACTGTCGTTGGAACAGAAATGGCAGTCAAGTTACTCGACGGAGAGCCATGTGGCAATACAGAGCTGTGATTGGCTCCAGTTGTCTTACGCTCAAGAACTTGTCGATGACATCCTGGTCTCCGTCGTCATCGCCTCTGCCCAGAGTTTTGCCAAGAGCCTGTATGGAGGACAAATATGCATTGGACAATATCCAGTGTGGAGCGCTGAGGATGATTAGAGGGCGCACACAGTTTATGGGTCAACATCACAACAGGCGCCTTTGAGACTCCCCCGTTTCACCCCCAAAATTTTCCACTGAACTTCATGTTCATTGTAACAGATGTCATGCTGTACGAATGTACAACATAATGGTCAAGCTCTCTTATTTTTTTTTCTGTTTATGAATTAACTACAAGTTGGCAATGTACATGCAAACAGCCAAACATGAGCTTGCACACTACAACAAATATATTTCAACCTTCTGAAAGGTTTTTCAAATGTTTGGCCACTTATAAAAACTGTTGTTCTTCTGCGACATTTTCATGCTAACTGAGGATACCAAAGGCACTTTCTAGTAGTTCTGCCTCATTTAGGCTTTCATTTATGATTTTTCAGGATACCCTGTAGAGCTGAACAATTCGGTTCAACTTCAATGACAACTGTGACAAGACTTTTTAAATGACATTGAACCTATTAAGAAAAAAAAAGCTCATCAAAAACAGATACCAGTGAACCAGATCACATGGCTCCAGCCGAGCCAAACATGTGATGAGACTCCTGAACTAAGAAACAGCTTTGGTCTGAAGGTTAGCCCTTTTTAGGCAGCCCACATTTCATGCCAAATTTTCCAGAATATGGCAGCGTACCTCCAGTTCTTCTATAGTGGTGTTCTCTTCATGCACTTTGAGGTCATGTTGCGTGTCCAATTCTCCCGGCTCTGTCCCGCCGACAATTTCGTTGAGGTATTGTTGGTCGATCTTGTCCATGGCTGCCTTCAGGTCATTTCTCAAACCCTAAGTCGCACAGACAATGAATAGTAGTCGCAAGAACAACATGTGATAAACACAGCTTCTGCTCTTGTGTTGCAGGTGTGCTGTGAGTGTCAATTTTAGTGTAAAGCAGTGATTCCCAACCACTACCCCCAAATTATAGAGAGACCACACTTTGCAAGTCTACCACAAATTTCTTCAGCAGAAGTGCAAGCAAACGACTTCTAGATTCCCTCAAGTGACAAAGTACGTGCTTGTCATTTGTTACACATGCTGTAGTCATTATGTTGAGGAACTACATTGACATTGACCTTCGGGTATCCTTAGCAGAAAGATGGCAGCAAAACACGACAGCCTCCAGTAGGGGAGACTCACTCTATGTTAATTTAATTAGCGACTACTTCATATACAATTTCATTTTAAAAATACGTTGATGTGAAAAGAACATATTTTTTGCATACTATTGAAATTAATGTTGGGGTTTTGAAATAATGAACAGTGCAAAATCAACACATTTGTCCCTTTGAAGTAAATTATTTGCAACATATGATGTTTCCAACTCAGCCACTTATCATGCTGAAAAGGGGATAACACCATTTGTGACCCCTTCCAAAAGTTTCTTCCCGTTTATTCTCAAATGGGTTTTTCCTGGCCCGTACAAGGCGTTTCGACCATGGGGTGCAGTTGTTCCCAGTCTATCGTGTCCTTCTGAAGACCTTTGAGACCCATTTGTTGAGTTGTTAAGCACTATATGAATAAATTTTACTTGACTGGCAGCATATGTGAAGCTCAATTTCGGCTTGCAACACACAAAGCAAAATCAACCAAGTGACTGCTTGCAACTGAAGACTCCTAAGTTGGGTCACAAAGTGGCTTGAGGCCTACCTTGTTTACTTCTGGAGTCAGAATCTCAATCTTACGGAGTCTCTGGAAGGCGTCATAGTCTGACTCTCCGAACAGACGGATTGGCTCACCTCGTTCTCTCAGCCGTCTGATGACCTAATCATACAGACAAATGCAAAAGAAACAGTTGTGGATCAATGAGTGTCTCACTGGGAACCTTCTTAGGATTTGACGTTCTACTTGTACTAAATTTGATTATGAAGACATGCTGAGCACACTGCCAAGGTGTACCTGTCTTTCAATGGCTCAAAATAGCTCACTGAAGTCTACTCATTGACTGCCGTTCATTACTAAGGAAACATGCTCTTATAACTCACTCCCCTGTAATGTGTGAATGAAAGTGAAACGAACCCAGTTGAACTCACCTCCTGTCGTGACAGCGTCATCGGCAGCTTCTCTTCCGTCAGTTCCAACTCTAATACGGGATTAGCAGAAATGGATGCCTCATTCTCTTCCTTTTTATCGATCTTCAAAAGGAAAAAAGGGAATAAACACAGGTTAGTTTGAGAATTGAGGAGCTATTTCAATCTGTTATTAATGGCAGATTCAATTTGGGTAATGTCAGGTGGCAAGAAATTTTGGATCTCAGGATTTCAAAGAGGATGACAGCACAGATTTCCATGCATAAATGGCCTGAAACTCATAAGAAAAGAAATTGCTGTAATTCAAACAAAACAAAACTGCATCAAACCAACATTAAGTGCAAGAACACATTTTGTGCATTTTTCCACGAAAATCAACTCGTGCAAATGTTTTATATTATTGAGGTACTGCGTTTGTCCTGCATGTCATTCCAAATCCACAAAAAATGCAATAAACTCAGGCTAGAGTATAGGGCAAAATAAGACCCGTGCAAATGCAAGTAAATTGTGTCTGCTATCTAGTGGTGAATGGTGATATTACAACTTAAAAGGACACAGTAGAACCCCTTTCATAGATGTTTACTTTGCCAACCTAAAACATGCTACAAAAAACAATGATCAACACTCAATGTACATTTTCCATGAAAAATGTGGGATTGCTGCACCCCCCCCCCCCCCCCAAAAAAATAATTATTGTAAAAAATGTTTTTAAAAAAACAACAACTGCAAATTCACTGGAGAGCTGTGTTTACTTCCACCTGCGAATTTACCAGTTTTGGACAGATTTACCAGTTTTGGACAGAGTATAAGAGGCCAAATGCAGCCTGCGCCTAACACCCTTACCCACAGCTCTTCTCTCATGCGATTGACTAACACTGTATAACATAATACCATGTGATGTAATGTTGCCCACTCTGCATCCACTGCAGCCTGGTCATCCTGGAAGAAAGACCACCTCATTGTTTTTTCCTCTTTATCCCCTAAAGAGATATTCTGGGATTATTCCTTGGCTTCATTGGTGACTTTGGAACACAAGTAGCATTGACTTTTAAAAACAGTGGGCTGGTGGGGCGCTGAGCAAATTCTTGGTGATGAATCTCTCGCTCTCGCTCTCTCTCTCTCCCTCTCTCCCTCTCTCTCTCCCTCTCCCTCTCTCCCTCTCTCTCTCTCCCTCTCTCCCCCTCTATATATAATGACATTCAACACCTGAGACACATCATCCAAGCCCCTTTGTCTTAAAACACTTACAAACATTGGTAAAACATATCCATTATGAGTTTGAGGATGACTGACAATTGAGGAAGCGTTCCTGAAAATGGGAGGATTAACAAAGAAATATTTTTGGGCAGCATGGCAAATAAATTCAGCTACAGCCATGACACATGAATTGCATGCAGTAAGTGGTTTGATTATATTATCAGTTAATTGGTCACTCATTATCCTATATTTTTGATTGGTGTCACATTTTTCGTTTGATGATCAGGCATCCATACACAGTGAGGGCTCTCATTAAACAAAGGTTATCAAAACTTCTTTGATCAAACTGTGTATTTAATATTTTTCAAATTGATTGATGAGAAGACATTTCAGTATGGCATATTTTCAAGCCTATTTGAACGAATAGATTAGAGAAGTTGAGAAAGATTCAGATAAATTGGTGAGGTCCTCAATTTGTGTTTGAGACTGTATTGAAAAATATTCACAACACATATGGGACAAGAATGATGATGATGAACAAGCCCGGTTGAAAAAGTGAAGCAAAATATATACACCCATGCAGAAAACCACATTTAAGATGTGTCCTGATTTGGCACTGTGGCTTCTGTTCCTTGGTAACTTTTAAATAACATGACACAAGTGCAGCAAGTCCGGGGAGCAAGCAAAATTACTGTAGTCACACAACACCATGAAGAACTGAAATCAAATCATTGCAGGTGTCAAAAAGTATCAAGGAAGTAGAAGCAGTAGGACGCACAGTGTACATTTAAAAAAACACACTCCTATTCCATTCATGCAACCTGTCAACTACTTCCTCTGTGCAGACCCATACCTGGCTGTCAGGAGTCTCTCTCTGAACCTACAGATGCAGGTGGCAAGTGAAGGAGAAACAACACAGTGAAGACAAATACAAATACTAAATGCACACCTCAACCTGTCGGTCACCTTCCGGGTGTGTGCGTTGCGTCCGTTGAAGGGTGTCTGTGTGCACCCGAATGGTGGCAAAACACTGAACAGATGTGAGATGTTTTTGTACATTTGAACATAGACAACAATTCACCTTATAGCCGCATCTTTGGAAGTAGTCCTCCTGCTCCTTACGAGCAAGATCTGCCCTTTTGAAGAACTTTTTGGAGTCCTGTTAACAAAAAGAAATAAATTATGCACTCTGTAAAATTACATGATGGGTAGTGTTGTTGCTGAAGATATCACAACTTCTTCAAATTACGTCTTCAGACGGCATTTACTATGAACAATGATCATTTCATCATTGTGAGTAGAGGACCCAAACCTAAAGACATAATACAAGTAAATGAAAAAACAAGCGCTTCTTGAACAACCGTCAAAAAACTAAGTTAGCATTAGCAAGGAGCTAACTAGCTAAGACAAGTAGCCAAGTATATCAACACACTCACATCAACGAGTTGCTTCTCCTCGATGAGTTTCCTCTTTCTCGCGATCTCTGCTTTAAGAATATCCATCCCGGCTATAGAAAAACAATCGGTATTTGTTTTATTACGAAAAGCAACGCATTCTCGTAGTAAACGTTCATCAAACACCTATAGCAGCGGGGTCAAAACAGGAAGCATACGGGAAGGGTTCGTGGAATTCCAGATTAAGAGCTCTTTCGGATATTCGCCTGAATATTTCAGAGTAAAGCTCGGTGTGCAGCAGGGCTTAGTTTAAGTACACGATTTGCTTCACAAACTACATATATTTTGTGTAAACCGGCACAGATTTATCAATATTTCAAATGAAACATCAATACCTCAAATATTTTCTGTTTAGTGAAGAGCAACTCCACACAGTAACAGTTTGAACAGTCATATTTGGTTACTGATATTTTTGGCGAGTTTTGAAATCAAGAAAAAAACTGTGGCAAGCTTTGGCAGACCACATAAAATGGCATTGAGAGCTTTGTGTGCACATTTTCAGCTTGACGTCTTTGAGGCGAAAGGACACTTTGATTCTCTCATCTTTTATCTATAACTGCTTCAAACAATAACTTGTATGCAGGAAAAGTGGTTAAGATTGTACAACTGTCTGTGTCTTATATGTTGTGTTGTATTCTTTTGTCATTTTATGTTAACTGTTCTGGTGATGGTGGTACGGGCACCCGCAGCGGCTCCTCTCTCTCCTGTGGTTGAGAGGAAAGACATTTCATCTGTGCTGTGTGTTGCACAGAGAGCACATTTGACAATAAAGTTGACTTGAACTTGAACATGAGTTTAACATCTCTGCTTCACTGATTGTCTTTTCAGTCAGAGGTCCATCTTGCTGATGATTATGACGTGTTTATCTCCAAGGCTCAGCTGGACTCCATCCTAGTCAACTACACACGATCTGGAATCCTCCTTTTCCGAAAATTGGTGCAAAGTTTTTCATTTATGGCTCTGACACGAATCATACTAGAGGCACTTTTGTCTTTCAACATGTCCTACTGTGTTGACTAGGTGTGTGCCTTCTTTGACGATGACACCCTGGCTAACTCCTTACCAAATGGAAAAAGGAAGAGAGGGCTTAATGACACCCGGAAAGGCCAGGACCAGAATTTCGTTGGTGCAATCAAAGGTAAATTGAGGAAAAATGACAAAAAGTCCCAACTGGGTTCTTATCCAAAGAAGGCCAACATGAGGTCATGGACACAATATAAACTGATCATGTGAAGTACATATAGGCTCCAATCCCATTGGAATTAACAATTCTCTGTCAACCAGTCAACACATAGCAGTGTATCTAGCTCCACTCATACACACCCAGTGCCGATATAGGCCTCTTCTTAAATAAAGCTGTAATTTAAACAGATACCTGATACTACACATTTACATTCACATTTCTAAATTCATTCTCATGCACATGCAGTTTTTACAGAAAAATACTGCGGTGAGCACAGGATGGAGAAGCTGCCCGGCCCACAACACTGGGTTCAGATCCTCTAAGATAAAATCAAATTTGCCAGGCGGAGACTAAAAAGAGGTACCGTAAAACAGGACTTTTGCTGTGTATTGTTGTCAACCAATAAAGTTAGGGTCATTGAAAAGTCACTTACTAGGCTGTCTAATAGCTGTTTTTCAGACGGATTCATCCACAGATGCTGCAGAAATCTTAAATGGACATTCATCAAGTTTGGTTGACATCAAATTAACAATTTAATGTAAAATTGTGTTCTTATATTGATTCCCCGTTTTTCAGTTAGGGTGCGACAACAACACTGACACAATAATGGGAGGGACACTCATAGACATGACCAGTGCTGGACCATGACCAACCGTTTACATTACTGTACTTGAACTGCCTTTTTGTATTTTAATACAATTTCACTGACCACACTCAAGTCAAAGTTCCACTACTATATTGTGCCTTCTTCGAATAATATTTACAGTATAGTGCTGCATCCATCTTCAGTAAAAGGAAATATGCTGGAGTCTATGTTGACAATTAGATTCTTGCATTTTGTAATGACTCAATTAGTTGATTTGTCTTATTCTCGTCAGCATATTTCACCTGCTGACATCACATATTTGGCATCTATAATAAAATATTGTACTTCATTTCAATGTGCACCCCATCAATAAAATTGAATCATAACATGTGAATTAGTTTTGTTGTTGATTTGTTAACTGACTTGGCATACATATATGGCGAGGGAGTTATACTTTCTGTCCTTCACCTCAATATTTGAATTCAAATCCAAATATGCTCTGCGTGAGAACCGTAATACAGGAAACACATTTTGTATTTTGCCCCGTGTTTATTTGGTATTTTTACGAATAGTTTTGAGTCAGTCTGGCCTACTTTGCCTTTAATCGAAATGTGAATGTAATGCACAACTCAGATCCCCTTTTTTCCATTTACAGTCAGTCAAATTCTCATATTTATCCAACTAATAATATCAGTATCTTTAAAGTTGTTAGAGCTTATTTTGGACATTGCGCTTGCTGTATATAGCAGCTCCACTGGTGTCCAGAATGTAAAGTTATACGTCATTGTGTGGTTCTCAATGTGCACCTCGAAATGTCAATAAAGAGTGACACTGTTTTTTGCTTGTAGTTTACGAAACAACGTGGGGGAATGAGCATATTTAGTTCCGTGATCGTATTTTGGATGAGAAGGTTTACAATTGGAATTGAAACATCGTGGGTTAAATTGGAGGGAAAACATCAAATTAAAGGTACACACCATGGTAGCGATTAGGTTGCCAGACTCGATGACTTGTTAAAGGGGATGTTGAAAAAGCCACAGTGCAGACAAAGGACCCATGGCGATCGCAATCATTTCCTATTTTAATTTTAGGATAAATATTTCCTCCCAGACAATTGAGTGCAATGCTGTTTTTAAAAAATGTAGATATACGACCTTTATACCAATAATTACGAACACATTCCCCACGAAGAGACGCCAAAATTAACAAATTTGCGCCATTTACTATCAGGCACTATCCAAGGACGCCTAATTGAAGGCCCGCTGCGAGCCGCCGCCGTACCCGCTCTTGTGTCGGGATCTAGCGCTGACTTGACGCTGGTAAGGATCAACCGGACGCTTCAATTAAAGGGGAAATGTGACGCGAATATAACTCCGCTTCGGCACTCAAATTGCAAACGTGGCCGTTGTAAACACCCGTGACGCGCGGCTGCGTTACCGGCGTTGCGCTGGTTGCACGCCGGGCGCCGATTTTACGGGGCGCAAAACTGATGTGGCGCACGTCGCATGGCGTTGGATAGCAAAGGGTTAATTTTTTCCACCGCCGACATTTTTGTTCGGCGCTCTAATGGCAACTTTTAAACTTTTTATATCGTGCGCAGCGAGCGTGAGCCTTGCTCCTCCACTTATGTTGTGCATTTCAAATAACAATTTACACTAGTATTGCATTGTATGTTTGCGGTTGCAAGCAGACCAGAGCAATACTTACTGCACACAATGCACATTTCCACTTCTTGCACGGCTTGGCGGCTAACTAAAGCTAGCACTCGAATACAATTCGTACTGTACGCTTAATTTAAACCCAATAAACGGCTTGGAACGAGCTTTCTAATATACTCTTGTATCATGAGTTTTATGTACTGATTTAAAAGAGTGAACTATCACCCAGTCAGTTTGTTAACTTGGGTGAATGTTTATGGGTTGAATGAACTTTTTTGCTTTTAATTGAAGCGTTTTGCTTCTGGAACGCTCCCAGCTGGGATTCCCAAAATAGCCTAAAACTCACCTGCCAAGTCTGTCTAATGGCGGTGGTTTAATTATTTTTCTTTTAGTTATGTGGTGACACATTGACACTGTCGTGCTAGTCACCTCATGAGACATGGTTTGACTCCACATGTAACGCCTCCTCTCATTGGCCTAGTGGTGGGAAGTAACGAAGTACAAATACTTTGGTACTGTACCGAAGTCGAATTGTGGGAGTGTATGTGACTTCACTTGAATATTATGTATTCTTTTGACCAAGTTGTACCTAAAAGAGTCGAGTCGGTACTCTTTGATTACTTTTGCCACAATCGCTCTCGATACAAAATTAGGCACACTAAGGGCTTTACTATAAAAATAAAAAAATCTGTCATTAGTGCAAGGCAGCTTGATTAAAATAGCATATTTCATACACAAGGAAACTGAATGTGCTTCCTAAAACCAAAGGCATAACAGCTAGAAACATTTCCGACCAAGACTGCTGAACATTCAAAAGAAAACAGAAAACAAGAGTAGCGAACCAAAATTACTCAAAGAAGGAAGATTACAATTGAATACAAGTATTACACTATATTTAAAGACGTTTACACGTTACACAAAAAAGTTGCCTTGAAAAGCTGAAGTATGGCCATTCAAAAAAAAAACATTTTTATATACATTTTATTCACTGTACGTCCATCTTTTTCAGTTGTTTTGTTCCCACTGTTGTTTATTTAAATGTCATCTTCCTGGTTTGTGTGTGGTGGCCCAGAGTATCTTCAGACATGTCGGTGAGGGAGTCCTTCAATCCCGAGAGCTACGAGCTGGACAAGAACTTCCGGCTCACGCGCTTCGCAGAACTCAAGGGAACAGGTTGCAAGGTCAGAGCTGTCCTCAAGTGTCACATTTAAAATAATTACATTTGCAAGTCCATATATCATCCATGCATTGTAGCCCATAAAATGTTTTTTTATTTTTTCTCTCACAGGTACCCCAAGAGGTTTTACAGAAGCTTTTAGAGAACCTACAAGAGAATCACTACCAAGAAGATGAACAGTTCCTGGGTGCAGTCATGCCTCGATTAGGTCACTGTAACACACAATAACACTTTCAAAGTAAAAATAAATAAGTTAATAATGGTTTGTGATAGTGCAGCAGGAATAAATGTCTATTTTCCAGGCATTGGCATGGACACCTGTGTCATTCCGCTAAGACATGGAGGCCTTTCACTCGTCCAGACAACTGATTACATCTATCCTATAGTGGATGACCCCTACATGATGGTATGAATCTGATGACGAGTACCAAATACTTTATCTCAATCTCAAAATCTCATTTAGGTTTCCCCTCATTTTTAATGATGATGAGGGGATGTAATAGGGATGGGAAAATAAAGCTTCTGGATGCTTCATGAACCACTTGTATATTTTTTTTACTCATTTTGATGGCACTGTTGGTTTAAAGAAAGGAGTTTAAGAAATGTCAAGTCAATGCGCTTTAAGTGTGCCCTATGTTGAATGGAGAGATCAACACAACTGATTCATGAAGCATCTTAAAGCTTCATTTTCCCATCAGTAGGACATAATACATTGGTTCTTTTTCTTGTCTTATAACTTGAGTATCTCAGTTTTTGTCTTCACCAGTTGCCTGGTCAATACCATAAGTATTCTGTGACTTTTTCAAATATGAGAGTCTAGAAAATATTACTCAGATTGCAAGACACTAATTTTACATCTGTACTTTTTTCAGGGTCGCGTGGCATGCGCAAACGTTCTCAGTGACCTGTACGCCATGGGGGTGACGGAATGCGACAACATGTTGATGCTGCTGGGTGTTAGCAACAAAATGTCGGAGAAGGTGAGACGAGGCTGCGTCCTGAGCTAAATGAATGGCACACTGGCAAGTTTGTTTGCAAGTTTGACGCTTACCTCAGTGTGTCTTCCTTGTTATTACAGGAGAGGGACAAAATCATGCCACTCATCATGCAGGGCTTCAAAGACGCGGCGGAGGAGGCGGGCACATCCGTGACAGGAGGACAGACGGTGCTCAATCCCTGGGTAGTCTTGGGGGGGGTCGCTACCACCGTGTGCCAGCCCAATGAATTCATCATGTGAGTTAATTCGCACAAGCTTGGCGAAAGCGAGGTACAGTGATGGGGATCAAGCTCAGCTATCAATAGTGAAAATCTGTGATAAATTGACCCATCCGAAATGGGGCCTTCAGGCCCTTGGATTGCCAAAATGGGGAAATGCTCAAATCCAGCCTAATTATCTATATTTGTGAACTTTTATTCTTTTTTTTTTTTTTTAAAGAAAGAACTTGTTGCGTAATGCTCTGCAGGCCAGACAACGCGGTGCCAGGAGACGTGCTGGTGCTCACAAAGCCGCTGGGGACGCAAGTAGCCGTGGCGGTGCACCAGTGGCTCGATATCGTACGTTTGGGAAAAAATTTACAAACGTCTCTTTTCACACGAAGGTATTGACCACCTGTTGTCTCTCACAGCCAGAGAAGTGGAATAAGATCAAGTTGGTAGTCACACAGGAAGACGTCGAGCTGGCCTACCACGAAGCAATGATGAACATGGCCCGCCTCAATAGGACAGGTATGAAATACATCACCATTTGGGTTCCACCATGACCAAGTAGCCATCCTACCATCCATCTTTCACCCATCCATCCGTCCTATTGTACACCATTCTTCTGTCCATCCATCCATCATTACCATCTGTCACCCTAACATCTATTCAGTTCTACAATCGTCCATCCATCTCACTGTCATTCTACCATCAATCCATCTGACAAGGGTCTGTCCGTCCATCCATCAGTGATACAATATCTCTGAATTTTAAAAGATTTGATTTTAAGAAGAGGGTATTAGTGGGTTGCATTCATGGCTAGTCTTTATGGCTTTTTTTTGGTAGACTGATTGACTGTCATGAGTTCTTGTCGTTTGCCCGAACCGCAGCACAATATTGTAACTATAGTGATTTGGGATTTAATCTGTCGTTGGCCATGTTTTTTTCTTCTTTAGATTGAACTTGGCCAGTATGTGATTTCCAGGTAGTTTTCTCATCAATTATGACCCTGTGAAATGTATTGTCCTGCACCCTTCCAATTAAAGTACATTCTACTCATGGTTAGCACATCTGAATCTCAGTTCTTGAGGTTCTGGGTTCAAGGGTCCGCGGTCATTCGTGGCGGACTTTTTGTATCAAGTATGCCCCAAATGTTGTGAAGATCAATCCTGGTTTTTGTTCCATGCAGCCGCCAGCCTCATGCACACGTTCAACGCGCATGCCGCCACTGACATCACGGGCTTCGGCATCCTGGGCCACGCCCAGACACTGGCCAAGCAACAGCGGAGCGAGGTGTCCTTTGTCATCCACAATCTTCCCGTGCTCGCCAAGATGGCCGCCGTGTCCAAGGCATGCGGCAACATGTTCGGCCTCATGCACGGCACCTGCCCCGAGACGTCAGGTATGCATTTTGTTTTGGAAATTAGGGTAATAAAATGTCTTCTGCTGGCCTCCCCACTTTATTTTCTTTAAAATTGCATCGGTTTTTTTAGATAAGAATTTTTTTGTGTCTTTTCCCCCACATCCTGCGACAACATAGGAGGCTTACTCCTATGTTGTCGCAGGACGTATTTTAAAATTTGGCATTCTCGATGTAAATAGACCTTTTTTTGTGCTGAAATACTGCAAATACAAAGTATGATGCATTGTTGTGAAAAATCAAAAAAATAAATTTAATGATTAGGTCAAAAATCAAACATCTAGAAAAATTAGTATCATTATCTACAGTTTTGTTGAACTAAATATGATCAAACAATTTATGTAAATGGAATAAAACCCATGTAACAACAAAAATGGTGATTACATGTTGAGGCTAAAATGCTATCCCATTTTAAAAAAATGCTCATTTTTCTGAATGGACTGCAGGAGGGCTGCTGATCTGTCTGCCGCGCGAGCAAGCGGCGCGCTTCTGTGCTGAGATCAAGTCGCCCAAATATGGCGAGGGCCACCAGGCATGGATCATCGGCATTGTGGAGAAGGGCAACCGCACGGCGCGCATCATCGACAAGCCGCGGATCATTGAGGTGGCGCCGCAGGCCGCTGCGCAGAGTGTCAACCCCACGCCCGGCGCCACGTCCTAATCCCACCAAAACGCTCCCCACCATCATCATCTTCCTCCTCGCATCCGACGGTGATTTGGTTTTCAAAAAACAAGCAACGACAGAACCATCTCAGAGTGTCAACTAGTTTGTGCGCTGGGCTGGTGTGTATGTGATGAACAGCTCGACCCAGTGGGCGAAAGTGGCATTACATCCCCCAATGGACTCCACAAATGGTCATTCATTCGTTTGCCTTTTGTTTTTTTTAAAAATGTACTGAAGGTGAGAGAAGACAACAGGACCACATTGCTGATGGTTCGTCACGGATCATGGTTTGTCAGTTTTGCCGGAACTTACAAGCCGTCCTGTGTCTCGTCGTTTCGTTGGTTTTGTTTGTCCACTTTTGTACAGTTATGAAGTTCTTTGCTGTAACTGATGCCTTGAAAGAAAGTGTTAGCAGAATGTCCTTTTTTTTTCTATTCATTTGACTTTTTGTATTGACCCCGCCGGAATAAATAAATCCTCAAATACTGTACAATGATCTGCTCTATTTTGGTCCGCATACTTCCCTCCTCCATGGATCATGGTGACGTCACCTCAATTATAAACAAGTAGTCAAACCATTGACCTTCAGCTCGAAAAGAACACTTCCCACTGAGCAGAAACCGTTTGCAAGTGTCTGTGAAGGGAGTGAATGTTATCAGTATCCCACTGATACCGGCTTCTGTACAACCATTCTCAAAGTGTGGTAAAGTACATTAATACTCACTCCAGTGGCAAGCAAAAGAATCAATGCCCAAGTACAGTTCAATGGGGGAAACTAAGTGTCTAAACGGAAATCACTTGGGATGCTTTAATTACTGTACAAGGTATCATTTCACAAAAGCAAAATATACAGAGCAATAAATTACAGGAGCGTTCATGGTGTGTGGAATGAATAGGGCAACATCAGGGAGGACTTCACCAATCATTGCATCCATGTTTCAATTCTTACACACGTGCACACACATATACTGTACATACATACATACATACACCAGTCTGCTACATATGCTTCTTGCCGTTGTTAAGCTGCATGACAGACTCGCCTGCTGTCTTCTTGTTGTTTGAGGCCTGGAAAAGCGTTTGGATGTCCATCATGGCCTTGTTGATGTGCTGACCAAATCTCCAAGAGTCCTGCGCGGATCACATGAGGAGCCACGGATGGCAAATTAACAATGGAGGGAGGACAAACATAGCAACAGGACAGATAGTCAATGACAAAACCAAGGTACTATTTAAGACCTTGAAAGGAAAGTGTCAGAAATCCCCGCAGAGAGCCTATTACTAGCTATTGCTGGTGTGTGGCGATGAGGGGAGTTCCTAGAGCTGGCTGATTTGGGTCCACATCAACGGCATAAGTGGAAACCCACGTTGGCAATGGCACAGAGGGATTCGAAAATGTCCCTAGTGAGGCCCCGCTACTGGCAGGCTGAGATTAAATGTCAACTGTTTAATAATCTGCTTCATCAATTTGCTTCAGCAAAGGAATCAGATCAGTACGTATACAGTTGCTTTACCAGTATTTGAACTTCCACTTACAGTTCGTACAGAGGACTTAAGTTACCTACTGGGAAGGAAATATCAGTTAGAGAAAGTGTGTGTGTGTGTGGCACAAATGCTTACCGTGTCAGGGCTGGAGAACTTGCTGGAGATGTGGAATGTAATGAGGTTTTCTCCAACAATGATGTAAGACACGCCATAACCGTCATCAGCTACCTATAACATTATAACAATGATTCAGAATTTATCACACGTTAATTATTCATTCATTCATTCATTCATTTTCCGAACCGCTTGATCCTCACTAGGGTCGCGGGGGGGTGCTGGAGCCTATCCCAGCGTCTTCGGGCAGTAGGCGGGGGACACCCTGAACCGGTTGCCAGCCAATCGCAGGGCACACAGAGACGAACAACTACACGCTCTCACACTCACACCTAGGGACAATTTAGCGTGTTCAATCAGCCTGCCATGCATGTTTTTGGAACATGGGAGGAAACCGGAGAACCCGGAGAAAACCCACACAGGCCCGGGGAGAACATGCAAACTCCACACAGGGAGGCCGGAGCTAGAATTGAACCTGGTACCTCTGCACTGTGAAGTCGACGTGCTAACCACTGGACTACCAGGCCGCCCTACACGTTAATTATGATCTTGAAAAATAATTTTGTCACAAAATAGTTTATCTAAAAACTATATGTAACGAAGAATCTATAATTTATTTTATTAATATTTGTACACGATGTTTTCTTTTATTACTATGGATTTTGTAGGTCATAACATAAAAGCTGTAACTAACGAAGTCTGTACATGTTTGTATCTTCTCATGATTCATTTCTTCTCATCCCATGTTATTTATTTCCTGCAAGGGAAAATTTGTCATCTATTTATGGAGGGGATAGAACGCTTTATTGATCCTGAGAATAAATAATAGGCAAGGATTTCACTCACTGGGCCAAATCCACCTCCAGCTCCGACATAGTGGGGGAACTTATTGATGTCCATCAGGTTGAGCTGCTGCTGAGGAGTCTGACTGGTGGACAACTTCCACGGTTCCGACAGAACCTGCAAGCAAGCACGTGGAGACCTTAGCGACATTATCATACTGCTGGAGCGTGCGCGCATTCTCACCTGCTTTAGGAAAGAAGAGTCCACGCCCAAATACTTGGACACGATGTAGAGACAGAAGAGGTGTCGGTCGATGCCCGAACCGGTCATGGCCAGACGGTACATGTTCTGGTGCTTGTCGGCCGCTATCTGAAACAGCGCCAGCCTCTGCTTGTTCTGTTAGGGACACAAGGGAACATAGGAAGGAAATTAACAGTGGTGGGAGGTACGTTTAAGTTTATTAGACAAAATAATGTCACAAAATACTCAAGGTACATATACACTGAAACTTAGACCTTAAAAAGTATATTTTTTTTCTGTTAGAATTGTTGTAATTGTTATGTCTCTTCTTGGTTGTCTCAACAAGTTTAGCCTTATTAGATGATAACTTAGTGGGATTTATGGAAAACGGTATCGTTTTGGATAAAATAAATGACAGTTGGTAGAAAATATCCGTATTTGGTGCCCTACTTAAACTTGTTTAATACAACATTGACTTCAATGTCGTCATGCACACTGTTTGTTCCGACATGACTTTGACGCCAACTTTCTCGATCTGGTTGTACTTAAGTTCCTACTGTTGTTTGTCGGTCCTCCATGGCTCTGACGAAGGCGACAGCCTCTGAGGTACACGAGCGCACCGTCTCCGTGCGGCCGTCTCTGAACATGCGCGTCATGGACGACTCGTACGTCAAACAGAACTCGCCCTGGTCCTGGCGGTCAGAATCATGACAACAATGAGGCAATCTATTATCTGTGCTGAAAATCTGAAAGCTAAATTCAAACGCTGCGGACTTCAGTGAAAGGCAGAATGTGAGACTTAATGTTGGAAGAAATGTGGGAGAAAGTAAACGTGTAACGTACTGTATCTCCTAATTTGGTCTTTTTAAATTCAATTCTGTCCTTTTAAATTGTTGAATGTCTACTTTTCTTTTGTATGTGTAATTGTATGTGTAAAAAAGAAGGGGCCATTTATAAAATGTGCGAAATAGTTGAAATGTCCCGAATAAGGTCAACATGTTGACATTGTGATGGTCTGAATTGATGGAAACATTTAACAACAGCGGATTTTGGCACAAAATTATGATCGGGTTTTGGTTTGAGTGCTATTAAGCATTCATACAATCATGTTAATTGTCAGAAAGGTGATTGTCTACAGGATGAAAGGCAGCATACCCTAAATTGTGCCAGCTGCAGGGCCAGCTGAATGAACGCATCCGGGCTGGTCCTGCACTTCTTTATCAAGCCTTTGCCAAAGGCACTAAACAGGTAGGCGAGGAAGTCCACGTCATCGGCTATCTTTTTAGCAGACAGGTACGACGTCTCGATCACATTTTGGCACTACACAAAGAAAGAACAGACACGTTACAGATTCCAGAACAGCCTGGCACCCACTCTGCCCCGTCCTCCGGGTTCTGCCACAAGACTTTACGAGCAGCTGAGTTTCGGCCACTGATCTTAAGAAGGTTTTCAGATTTGAAAGAAAAAAATAGAAAGAAAGCTGGAATACAAGAGCGCACTGACACTGGTGCTGTACCTCCTTGGGAATATGCCACTGGAGTCGAGATGGCTGAGGAAGACATTTGTTCACGTCTCCCTTGCAGTGGCCCTCCTCTGTGTAGCCCAGATGGAAGCAGTCGGTGGCAATGATGTACTACATAAACACACACACACGCACGCACGCATGCACACGCACACACGCACACGCACACACACACACACACACACACACACACACACACACACACACACACGCACGCACGCACGCACGCACGCACGCACGTCTCATATGAATAAACACACCACTCAAATTAATGATTGACGGTCAAGAGAGGGTGAATTACCTCCCACATGTGTCCCACAATGGGCGCGTCGGCCCACGAATGTTCGGCGTTGATTCCCATTTTGCCATTGGGGTAAGATATGAGGGTGAAAGATTTGTCAAACCACCTAAGAGAACAGACGAGTATGATGGTTGTTTTATTCGGTATGCCTGTGTATGAGTTTCTCAATCATTATTATGATTTAGGAATTGCATGTTTTCATTTAATTATTTTAGAAAATATTAAAAAGTAATCTAATTAAAAAGTAAAAAAATATATAAAAAAGTATTCCAATTTTTTTCCATTTTTTTAGGACCTGAGCATGTTTTTATTTGATTGTCATTTTGGAGTGAATTTAATAATTATAATCGAGAGAAATAGAGGATTCAAACAAATCACTCCCTTTTTTGTTTTACATTCTTTTGTGTAGATTTTAATGTTTCTTAAACTTGGCCAATTATTTGTATCACGAACATTACAGAAAATGTATAATCCTAGTAAAAAGTACCTGTATACCATTCAATGCTACTTCATTGTTGAATTGAAAGAAGAAATTAACATGATCAACTGTCTATATTTTTAAAAGATTTGATTATTTCATTAAAAATATTTTCAGTATTATTTTAATAAAATAATATTGGTGTATTTTAGTGTTAATCTTGAAAAAAATTACTTTTCAGATTCTTTTCTATTATTTTATTTACATTTAATTTTCTTTCGATTTTTCATAGTCAATGCTGTATTTCTATATTGGAGGCATCATAGGATGGAACTTCCATCCATCCATTTTCGATGCTGCTTACTACCGGTACTTATGCCGTAACTGTTAATTATGTAACGACAGTATATACATTTGTAATAGTGACAAATCACAGGATTCAGTGTATTTATGGAATTTACTTTTTTTAAAAAACTACATGCATTTTTCATTTGAATTTCTGAGTCCTTTTTATTTGTATATTTAGTACATTACACTTTTTTTACACAATTTTCTTTTAACGATAGGATTCAACTGCAAACGCCTAAAAATCTATTAAGAATATTATTAAAAGTGATTGCGTTTTTACCTGTCATAGCACTTCCCATGCAGTAGCGATTTGGCATAGTGGTCTAGAGAGTTGCTCGTGGCATCGTAACCCTGAGGCTCGTCATCCAAGGCCAGGAAGAAAGCGGCCGACTCCACCGCATCCAAGGAGGCTTTGTTCACTCCTTGGCTGAAGTATTTCATCCGAGCCTGAGCCCACGGAACCCTAGCGAGTGGTAAAGATACGGTCACTACTTACCGGTGGTATTCCTTGTTACCTGGGACCTCAGTCCATCTCTTAATATGACCACAATCATATTGCAAATGGAGTTATAGAGTGTTCACCTGTTTCCTGCAGTCAGCGCAGCTAATTTGAGCTCGCCGGGCTGCGGCTCGGATGTGTCGTTGAGGATCCTGCTAAATTGGGTCTCCAACTCACTGGGTAAGAGGTGGCGTCCTCCCGTGTAGAGCCACACTTGGAAAAAGCGACCCTTGTGGTATACCACCACGTGCTTCCTGTCACTCAGGTGCTGCACGAAATCTGCAAACCGCAACAAATTATACTTACGTTTAAATAGTGGGTGCAATGACTGTGTAGAAAACATTACCTAACAATTTGAGAGAGAGAGAGAGAGAGAGAGAGAGAGAATTCATCCAGAACATTCTGATATCGAATTAATCCCGACAAAAACCCGAGGAGTAAATTATCCCATATCAACAAGAAAAGTCAACCAAAACAAGTTCCGCATTAATTCGAAAACTCACCCATAGCGATGTGGAAATTCACCCTAAAGGATTAGGTAATTCTCCCAAACTGACAAAGAAATTCACACACACCTCCCACTCAATAAAAACTACGTGATGAGGAAAATCCTTACTATTGACTTGGCAATTGTCCTTTGACAGTGCAATGCGCTCTATTATTCATAGCGTGCTAGCAACCACACCGGTCCGTGAATAACGAAATTTCGCGAATAATAGCTGCCTTTCGTCAGAATGATTTTTAATTGCCTATAGATGCCACAAGATGGTGCCAACCCACTTTTTTTCTATTAGATAACATACATCACGTCCTGACTGAACAAAGCTCCGCTTTCGTTATGCAATAAGAGTGCCATAGGACTATTTTTATTTTAGACATGGCTTTGTCCTAATCCCTCCCTCCAAAAATAAAAATAAAAAAGCAAAAGCAAAAAACTGGGCATTCGAGAGAATAACACGGGGTAAAAAAAGAAATCTGCAAATGGGATTTAACTGCACCTGTTTCGATGCCAGGGATGCGGGTGGTGTTGAACATCCTCTCCATCTGAGTGGAGCACATGGGAACTGTCCCTAAAGCTCTCAGCTGAGCAGCCAAAGAAAAGAAGTTCCAATGAAATGGGAGTGTGATGGTGTTCCCTTCAAGTGTTGGTCCCGTATTGTGTGTTAAGTATGTTGGACCATTACCGGCGCAAGTTCACCGCGCTCCAGTTTGCGTCTGTACTGCAACATGGCGTGCACCACGTTGCCCGCACGCGCCGCCTGCCGGTGGGTCGGCGTCACATACAGCAGGTCCTTTGCCACAACATATTGACAAATATTATGGGATGTAAAAATTAATAGGGACACAATTATTTACAAGTATTGTAAAGTACAATTTGAACTGAAATAATAACGAAAACATAAATAAAATGTGATTAAAACTTAACACTTTGAAAAGAATCATTAAAGATACATGAACTTTTTTTTTCCGTTAGTTTGGCTGTCAGGAGTAAATAACACACAAAAAAAAAAAGATCAAAATACATTGACAAAAATCTGAATGAATACATTTACAAAAACTGAACGTGAAAAAATTATAAAATAAAAAAAGTCAACCAAATGAAAATAATACTAAATAAAAAAATGAAGTATATACTATAAAATGAATTATAAAATACCTGTACATCGTACATTGAACGAAAATTACATACAAATACAACAAAAAACTAAATAGCATAAAATATATTAAATGTTTATCACATGCTCGTCACTTTTCTGAGTTGTGAACTCAGTAAAATAAAAGTGCATTTAATGAAATGATTGATGGCTTGTCTGCACTGTTAACGAAACAAATACGGTCTGATATGGGCTTTCACTTGTATCGCACTTTTCCACCTCAAAGGCGCTCAAACTGACTCCTCATTCACCCACTGATGACGCAGCATCAGGAGCAACTGGGTGCTCAATATCTTGCTTCAGGATACTTGGACACGGTCACAGGGGAAGGGGATCTAACCCATAACCTCTAGGTTGAGTTACAACTGCTCTACAACTGAGCCATGCCACCCCATAGCAGATAGTACATTGTGTTCTTCCATCTTACCATAATGTAAAAGTTACTGTTGACCATAATTGGGCCCCTGCCTCTCAAGTAGATATACTCCTCCCACCAGTCACTTACCTACAGGACAGAATATATATGAATGTCGAGAATTGTGTAAATAGTAATGACACCTTTTGTGAGATAGTACTGTAGAGCACTCACATAATTGGTGGCCCACCAGGACTTGAGTATCAAGTATCTCTGCAGCTGGGCAGCCTCGGAGTCTTTAAAGTCGTTGGCCAAGAACTCCATTTGCTTATATTCCTTATCATCCAGCAGAGGACGCACCGACTCCAGGTACTGCACAAAAAACAATTGGGACCATAATTGGACACAAAAGGCTTCAAAAGTTACTTTCACCCTTTCATACACCCTGTAACCTGATACCATGATAACATGATTAAAGACAGCAGCAATCATAATCTACCGATCCAATACACTGCAATTACAAACTCAATGGAATGTTAATAGAAAGCAGCATGTTTACAATATGGATAGAGGTTAGTTTGGAAGTAACAGTATAATATGCATATTGCATGATGGTAAAATTGAGTTCAGCTTCATGAGGATAATGAAAATAAAAAGCTACAGTATCATGAGAATTAAGTTGTGATTTTACCAGAATAAGGTCAGAATATTACGACACAAAATCTGTAATGCCACTGGAATGAAAATGAATAATTAATTTCCCAATCTTCCTTGTGACTACCCACCCTGCGAATGGTGTCTTCCACCCTTGGCACAGGTAACCGTGGTAAGGACGCCTGGAAGCTGTAAAGAAGTGGTCTGCGTCCTGAAAACATCTTCACCAGGCTCTGGGAGCAAAAAAAAAAAAAAAAAACCTCACATATGCAAATCAAATAACTAGCATTTTAAAAGTCAAAACAGTGAGATATATTGTACAAACCCAACTCCAATGAAGTTGGGACGTAGTGCTAAACATAAAAAAAAAAAAAACCTGTTTCACACAATGTCCTGACTTCATTGGAATTGTGTTCGTACATACCAGCCACACTTTCGTGGAAGTGCTCATCTTTCCGTGGGATTCGAAGATCCAGCCGTGGTAGGAGAGCAGCGCCTTGAGGGTGTACCTGAGCAGGTAGATGAGGAAGAGCCACAGGGCGCTGGCGAACACCACGGCGCTCAGCACCGCGCTGGTCTGCACTGATAGATATCCTCTACTCACAAAAGCCACAACAACTGCGCTCGTTACTCTTTCCTCACGGTAGAGACGGTCAATCAAACATGGAAATTGTGTGTCCGCTGGACACTTCATTAGGCACACCTATATTGTCATGTCGGAGAGTACTGAGAGAAAGCGGAAAGGTGTACCTAATCAGGTGTCCAGTGAAACTGGTAGTCCAGAAACGGCTTCTGACCTGAGCGGCATATTTTCCTTGATGGCGTGCATGATCCCTAGCGAAGGGTCCATGCCTGTGTACAAGCTGCTCATCATGACGATGACAACAATCAGCCAACTGGACGGACTGGCCGGGTACACGCCGGCCAAGATGCCGTTCTGAACGAAAAAAAACCAAATGATCGTCATTTCCACGAGAATGAATAGATAGATTGAGCACTTAATCAAGTATAGATACCTGAAAATCCATTTAAATATGATCATGAATGAGTTGTATTTAATTAGTTCCCAGCACCGCTAAACAAGAAGCCATCAGAAAAACAAAAACTCAAGAAAAGAACAGATGTTGAAAGAAATCAGCTCAAGCACAGTAATGAGATCATTTTTGTTTGTACTTTAGTAGACTTTTCAGGTATCTGTACTTCACTTGAGTATTTGAGTAACCGAGTACAAATATTTTATCATTGAAGGCATTGTTTTAGGTATCTGTATTTGAGTATTAATTTATCTGACCTCTTATTTAGCAGTGTTGATAAATAACCACGTAACATTACTTCATTACATGTGTCGATTTGTCAGATATCTGTACATTTCAAGAGTATTATTTATTTTTGAAAACAGACAAATAATTTGAATCACTTTTACCAGTCTTCATTTTTCCACAAGTACCTGTATTTTTGCTCAAGTAAAGAAGCAGTGGTATGGATGTGTTAAAAAAAAAGCTCTTGACACCTTGAACTGTATGGCTCTCTTCTTCCACACCGTCAGGCCAGCATGGCAGATATTGGTGATGACCTCCTTGCTCAGTTTGAAGTCCACGCCATCTGGTCGCACGGTGAACTGAAAGCCCACCGCCTGATGGGCTTCGGCCATCGCTCCTAATCCCTGTTGGCCATGCATTTTGTCATTATTGTGGTTCAAGATTGCAGTGTCGTACTGAGATATTTTTTAAATATTTGGCCCCTCTCATCTAGCAAAATAGGACAGCTTTTACTTAAATTAAATTTGTAAGTATGGATTTTTTTTTTTAAACACTAAACAGCAAGACCTGCAATGTGTTTTTCTTCCCGTAGTAGACCATAAAAGGGCACACTTTGTAAAAGCAAGCAGATTTTATTTGCTATAATTGCTTCAGCCAGCCCCTTTTATAGCTCAAAGAAGCGTGTCCATAACATGACCCCGGGTGCCCTCTCAGCAGAGCAACACATATTTGCAGTTCTTTCAAGTTGAAGAGCACACACGTGGCCCAACAATAATATTGACGTCAACTGAAAAGCAGGACAGGCCCGGATGACGGCGTGAAACGACATTTTCCGCGTCACGCGACTGCAGAGGCAAACAAGTGGGTGAAAGTTCAACGGCCACATAGAGAAGAATGCTTCCGGCTATAGGCCGCAGAAACACGTGTGGTCATGTCAATAAACACAATCGTTGGATTGATCGTGTCTGTAAACCTCCGTTATGCCATTTTTGATAATAGAAACACGTAGTAAGAAGAAATAAAATGACAAAACAGCTGAGTTTCCATTTACCTTGACTGTGAAGAGAGCGAAAGGCAGTGGTGAGTTTTGCACGGACGCTGTCTGTACTCTGCCGCTCAACTTTGTGCTCTTCAAGGGCTTCTTCACTCAGGTGGAAACTCAGCTGCACACTCTCCCTCGAGCTCAACAGCGGTCGCTCTCGCTCCCCGCCTGTGTGGCATGTAACAGGACACCAACCAATGTCAGAGTGGCTCCTCTCACATGTGTGCAGCCACCAAAGCTGTTGCCTTCTTCACACAAATAAAAGAAAGAAGCCTTTGCTTGCTGCCTGTGCGTAACTGTATCATTCTTTAACTTGTTTGCTTTGAGTGTGACGTGGCAAGAAGTCACTGTGATGACAAGAAAGACATACAGCAGGCACAAGGATGACATCACTGCATGTCAGGCACACCGGGACAACTTTTATGATGCTCTAAGGACCACTTGACAGATTTGACACATTCCGCCAATTGAGAACAAGCTTTGATAAACTGACCATTTATTTCACAATGTTTTGTTTTCAATTAAAAAAAGGTAACAACCTATCATACAATGTGATACTGTAGATCCACCTCACTTTATTTTTTTACCTAATGATATATACATTATATATATTTGTCATCCATAACTGTCAGTGTTGCCACTCAAGTTTAGGAAAAGGGGCATGACAAATTAAGTTTTTAGAAAAATAAAAGTAATTATAAAAAAAATTACGGGAATTATTAGAAAATGAAGAAATTCTTCAAAAAACTAAAAAGGGATTTAAAATATATATAGAAATATTGATAAGGTAAATACTAGCAGGATTTGTAAAAAAAAAAAGATAAAAATTTGACCAATTAATAGAATGGAGGAATACATATTCATGATATGTTTTTGAAAAGAAAATATTGCTGTTTTGGCAGGTGACATAATATGAACATTCAATTGACATTCATGACCTCATATGAGTAACGTACTAGTATAATGTACAATAATTAAAAAAAATAATGAGATATTAAAAGTAACTTAGCATTAGCATTTTGTTTCTAGTATCCTAGTATGCTAAACGTATACACATTACATGCATAGAACGGAGTGTGATATCAAAAATGAAGGTAGAAGATGGCTTCATAGCAGACTGAGATGGGCAGAGGAGTCAGGACCTTCAAAGAAAGCGTTTCCACATCCATCGTCACCACACTGTTATGCTCCAGACTCGGCATCATGACTTGGGAGCCCAAGAGCACGCCTTGTCCTGCCAAGGCCGATTTCTGCACACTGTGCGCCTGTGCGAAGGAAGCGATGGGGCACTCGTGGTTAATCGGTTCCAGGCTCACAAAAAAGACCCAAAAAATTATTCTAATCTGCTTTTAAAAGGAATAATACCACTGCAGTGTTTCATTTTCTAAAAACGGATACCATGAAAACATTATAAAATGGAGTGTAAAAACTTGTGCAGCATGGTAATTCAATGGGCATTGTGCTGCTTTTTCTGGTGAGCACGCCTTCGTAACGCCTTAGGGAGCAGTATAATACATGCGGATATATTTTTACAGAAGAGGACCGTTTCTTCCAAGCTGTGGAAATGTGACTGGTAGTTGGTTTTCACAGAGCATAAAGAATGTATGCGCGTGAGCATTATAATAGTAATAATAATGATAATACATTGATGTGGTTAGTCTTTACCTGTCCCCATTTCTGCGACTGTACGTAAAACGAAGTAACCACGTCGTGCAAGTTGTTTCCTCCAATCACCACTAACTTGTCGCAGGCGCCCATAAAGAAGTAAAGAACTGGAAGGTCTGCATCTGCTCTGGTGAGCGTGGGAAGCAGCTCACACCACGAATCTGCCACAGATTCCAAGGCACATTCAGATTACATTTTTCACTCCAACAGCCTGGATACTCGATTAAGCTGAATTCCATTCTCAATTTTGATACTAGTACTCATACCTTGCCTAGTGTCATACTGAAGAAGCAGTTTCTCTCCAGTCCTCTGTATTTTACCCAGGACATAGAGGCAGTGTCCGAGACTGGTCGCCAAAGGCACATCGTGAGATAGAGATACGGTGAACTGAAAGTCCGTGAGGGGGAGCGACGAGACAAACCTGAGACACACAGACATGTTGAAGCTATACAAACACAATTGCACAGGCTAGAATGCATAGCGTGGGGTATACGAACCTAACCTAGCCTAACCTAACATGGCATAACATAGTATGACATAGCATTGCATACCGTAAACATGACATGAACATACAGAACATCAGAGATGGTCATTCCGTGACTGGGATGGAACGGTCTGTCTGGACAGATGTCCATTTTGGGGAAGGAGGATGAGAAGGAGGGGCTAAGCAAGGATGGAAGTGGGTTGTCATCCGTCCCTTTAATCGTTCCTAACCGGGTTATGTACTGACACCTATTTCACTAATGATTGCCAGAAACACACCCAGCATGTCTTACGTGTGTAATCCACCAATACAGTACTTCATACCGCGCCGCTTGTCACGTGTGTGTTCACTGTGTTTGTATGCTTTATAAGGACAAGGATGGACAGGGACGAAGGACGATTATTATTTGAATAAGGACAGAGGGATGAGGACGGCCAGGGAAATTAGGGTAAAGTGCCCATTTCTCCAATATATTCAAATTCATTCAAATATGTAGCATAACAATTTAGCAAAGACAAAGTAACCACCTAGCATAGTGTAGGATAGAATAATATAACCATCTAGCATAGCATAGCATAACATAACATAGCATCACATACTCCTCCATCCACTGGACGAGTGCTTTATTATGGCAATGTCGTGACATTGCTTATTTCCTATACAGACCTCCATGTGTCCTCCCATGGATCGTAGCACTCCACAGCTGTGTACAGGGCCGTGCTGGAGTCCGGGGTGACCAAAGAGTCCAAGTACCAGCCCCCCAATGCATAGATACAGCCCTGGCAAGCCACTGCGCTGAAGTGCCTTCTGTGCTGTTGACCCACAAAACACATGCCACTTGTTATAACATAAAGGTTGAATGTTAAAAAAAAAACAAAAAATCTGCAATTTTCATCTTATCGTCTCCAAACATGGCAGGCATACAGAAAGAAGATAGCTGCACAACGTCTTTGTTGTTGGTTGCATTTAACTTTGACCTTAAGTAGACCATTAAAGGTCAAAGTTTACTTGTAGAAAGGTAAAAAAAAAATGAAATTGTAGTAAGTCACATCAAGTTACATGTTAAATGAAAGGTCTCAGTGAAAGGTTTATGACTATTATGGCAATATTATGTCATGTGATGGCGTAGTCACCAAAAAACTATTTCTTTTACTTGAAAGCTGTCAAAAATGACACGGACAAGTCAACCTTGGGCCACATTTGATGCTAAGGGGCGCATTTAATTTTTACATGTCGAGAAGGCTATACATTGGGATCTTTGTCTTACCTTTATAAGTGGAGCAGCAGCAGTCCATTCCCGAGTCAAAGGATTATACCTAAACGTGGCTATTTTGAAGTCCCACCTCTTCCTCACAAGGGTCCTGTAGCCTCCTATGATGTACAAGTAGTTATACAGCACCACAGCCGTGAAACACCACTTGTCTGCCCGGAAAGGGAACTCTGCGATGGGAGACCATTCTCCGCTTTGCTCGGCAAAAATGTAGCGGGCGCGTTCTGTCTCCGGATCCTTCCAAGACATCAGGTTCTCTTTCCGAAGACTGCAGAGGCGAGGCTTTCCTCGCATCCTCAGGAGGATGAGTTCCTCTTTCTCCTCTTCGCTCAGACACCTGTGGTGTCACGATGAGGGTTGCAAAAAGGGGGGTCATGAGTGACTTTACTCAAAAGACACATTCTCAATCATGTCAATCAAATAACAGGTCGTCACGATACCTGATGACCTGAGGCAGCTCCAACAAGTTCCTGCTAAGGTAATCGAACACGGTGCTCCTCAGCTCCAAGCAGCAGATCTCCCGAGCCAGTTTCAGGTAGGATAGACACCTCTCCGACCTAAGCTCCTCGGTAAGCATGGACAGACACCGCGAGAGGAAGGACTCGGCCAGGAGGTAGTTGCTGACCTCCAAAAACAACACACAGAAAGTTAGTTTTTCTCCTTCAAGTACGGCCACAATAAATCATTGATGAAGAATTCTGTCGATTGTGTGGTATTGATTTTCTCAATGGCAGAGGACCAGCTTGTACTTATAAGTTATTTTCTTACAACTAACCAATTATTCAATGATAAACATCAAAACTATAGACCATTTCATAATATTTGTGAACAATGGGGTACGTCCGGGTGGCAGAGTGATTGACTACCCCTGACTTGAATTGAAATTCCAGTGGTGGATTTTGGCATATGCAAAACGTGCAGTTGCACAGAGCAGTGCTTGTGGGGGCAGACCACCACTGATCCATTTCTGGATATCGGTGTATACCTGTATGTACAAACCTAACTCCTCCTCCCGTGGGGTCTCAAATGTGTCATGGAAGTAAAACTCCAACAGGCGGTGAAAGACGGCTGAAGACACGTGCTCCAGGTGGACCATGTTCTCAGCGGCCTCCTTCATCCCCGATTGAGACAAAGCTCGGAAATACTCGGTGCACTCAGAAAGCCTTTTCCGGTCTGCCTGCTTGGACAATGAATGAAACGGTTGTTACTGAAAATGGAAAATGGTTGTCTTGGATTACAGAGATGTGGAATTCG
Source organism: Hippocampus kuda (assembly GCA_901007745.1). Classification (NCBI taxonomy): domain Eukaryota; kingdom Metazoa; phylum Chordata; class Actinopteri; order Syngnathiformes; family Syngnathidae; genus Hippocampus; species Hippocampus kuda. The sequence continues at coordinate 53,792 of CAAKHF010008703.1, forward strand.
TGGAGGATACGGGCATAAGTAGTGACAATCTGCAAGTAACTCAAGTTTTACTGTAAACAGACTAAATGCTTTGAATCAAAGAAAACTTTAGAAACAATTCTTATATGTTTGGGAGCTGCTGTTTGCCCAATGACAACTCCACCTTTAACTGCAAAATTGAAAAAAGAAAAAAAAATCATCAATTTGGTAAATGGCAACTGAAATATGGGAGATTTTTGCTGTATGTAGTGGCACTTACGTGGAATGTGTGTGTACTGGTTATGACCGTAACCATGCTTGCGCCTTGGCCTCCCGAGTCATACGTGCGAAGTGCCATGTTACTTTTCCACTCGTCTGAGTTTTCTTGGTGTGACACATTGGGACGGCTGTCACCTGCTCCCCATGCAGCAACTCTGGGAAAAACACTGCAAAGTTTCACCAGACCATATTGCAGCCACACACATATCCAATCTAATATCTTTCCAAAACAATTCCCAAAGAAGTTCATTTCAGATGTAAGATACAAAAAAAAAAAAAAGAAAAAAAACTTGTCTTGCCCAGTTTCTTCTGGAGAAAGAACGATCCCGTCGGCTTAGCTTGGCAGTTGATTCACTCTGGTCTATTTTTGGCACGTGAAACTTGAACTTTCCGTGGTCTCCACTTAACAGACACAAGGACCAAAGTAGTGGTGTCCAAACTACCGCCTGGGGGCCATTTGGAGCCTGTCATCCATGTTTAGCGGGCCGTCACATATAGTATAATTAACACACCAACATTGTAGTCTATACCTACTTTCTATACTGTCCCTAGGTGTGAGTGTGAGCGCGGATGGCTATTCGTCTCTGTGTGCCCTGCGATTGGCTGGCAACCAGTTGAGGGTGTCCCCCACCTACTCCCTGAAGACAGCTGGGATAGGCTCCAGCACCCGCCGCAACCCTTGTGAGGATAAAAGCGGATCAAAAAATGGATATTTGCAACACTTTAGATTGGTTAATGATTTCAAAAAATGAAAAACCGACTGGAGTGGACACTGACGATTAGAACCAATTTGTGGAAAAATATGATGTCCACCATAATTGGAAATAAGTTTCCTCCCGATGGAACAACACATAAAAACAATAGGTAATTGCTTCACATATCTTGGCCAACACAGATGGATTGATTTTAGAGTGCAAAATAAAAGGTGAAGAATGTCAAGTGGCCCTTGCACCCTTCGAGCTATCTGCATGCAGTCTTTGGAAGAAAAAGTTTGCACATCCCTCTTCAAGAGACTTAAGTTTATTCAATTATATGCACTGATAGTACAAACAGGAGCGAAGCAAAACAGAGAACAGTATGTTTGGTTTGGATTTAAACACACTGGAAGAGTTCAACTTTTATTCAAGTACAACGGTGCATGACAAACCACAAAAAAGTTTTCAAGCCATATATTTTAAATTGTGCTCAACAAAATGAAAAAAAAAAGGTGCAGCAATATGTCAATTGTTTTCTTTTCTATTCCTCAGAAGCATATGTCGAAGCGGAGTCATCCACAACACTGTTAAAGGTACGCCTGTCCCGATAGTCTTATTTTAAGGAGTACAGCAGTATCAGAGTAGAAAGGAGTATTAGGGCCATGCTGACAAGATATGATAGACAAAATAGAAATCAGACATAATTCTATGAGAATAAGGTGACAGTTCAAAAGTCATAATTGGAAAAAAATTTATAGTAAAAATGTATAGCGTCAGAAATGAGAATAATTACTTTGCCTGAAAACTATGAGTTTTATTTCTTGTTGGAACCTTATGACTTTGTTCTAATGAAAATGTCCAATTGATTTAATGTCTTAAGGGCCATGTAAAATTGTGAGATTTTGTCTTGTGTAACTTATGGACATTTTTTTTCTTGTAACATCATGACTTTTTGTCTTATATGAGATTTATTTTGAAATATCACTTTTTTCTGGCAAATCTGGGACTTTGTTCCATAATTTTTATTGCAATATGACTTCGATATTGCAGATTAGAAAGTTATAATTTCATTAAAATAACATTGCAATGAAGAAAGTTGAATAAACGAAACATAAGAATAACTTCTTCATAAAATTATTCCCGTGTCATCATTCTTCGAAGATTCAAGATTTTTTTTTCCTGATGATGTTGCAACTTTTTTCTTACAAATTTATGACTACTGTCAAATTTTAAAAAAAAATACTGTAATACGACTTCAAAATAATTGTTTATTTCTTGAAATTTCAATTTTTTCCCCCTTGTAGTATTCAGACTTTTTATTATTCCTACAAAATTATAACTAACTCAAAATGTTTACATTTCTGTAACTCCGTCTCAAATACTCCTATGTCCAGGATGGTGGAATCACCTTCCAAAAAAAAAAAAAAAAAGGGAACACAATGAATTTCAGCGTACTGTTCAGAGCCCCGGTTCACATGTGCTTCTTCATATGAATGTGGATGGAACATCAGTCATCAGGGAAAAGTGAGGTAGTCAAAAATAAAGACATAAACGCCTTCCGCAATGAAAGGACAAGACAAATGCTCATGTCAAAACGTGGTCCACAATAGGATAGTGCATCAAAAAATTTAAATGGTGGAGGGTGGTGGGGAGACCTCAAAATCCAACTAGATTTATAGAACTTGCTTGGACTACATCTCACACTGTTTGATTAGAAATGCATGCTAAGACTGTTTCTATTACAAGAAAGACATCCAGGTAGCTTTTTAAATGTACCGGTACTTACAGTAATTAAAAAAAAAAAAAGATTGGATTTTAAATGAGTGCAAGGAGGGCTTCAGGAGAAGAGCTTCTTTTGCTTGAAGTAAGCATCAAATCGAACCTTGGCGTAATCCTGGTAAATGATCACATCGTGGATTACAATAAGACAAGTACATACATACTGTACATCCATATTAGTAGCTTGACTCGTGAGTTTGATTTGTTCTGAAAAGTTAAGATACAAGCACTGGATGGTGTCAGAAAACTTGACAGTGTCAAACAGCGGCAAAACTTCCTCAAAGAAGAGGTCAAGAAGATGCTTATCGCCATTCCTCGTTCAAACGTACTTTAAAACTAGATATATAACAAAGACGATTCACAATATGCATTTTATGAAAGTCTCCACGCAACACACAATGGCAAACACTATGGACGAACGGGCTGATGAAATTAACATAGATCGCACAGCAGTTATAAACGCAAACAGTAGCAACAGCTGGAACAATAGAACAATATCACAGGCTTATTCTTTATGCTGGTCTAAAAAAAACAATAAAATCAATAGCCAAGGTGCACACACACCAGAAAAAGCAGCGCAAAGAATTAAGGCATGAAATCATGATGACTAACGGTTTAATTCTACGTAATGTACTTAATTATTTTATTACTGTTTGTTTTATAAAAGGTACCACTGTACTATTACTCTTTAAAACCCCAAAAGAGGCAAGATAAAGGGTTCCTCCTTACCATGTAGCCAAACTCAATCTTAGAGAGCTTGGCTTGGATGATGGACCACAGGCCCCACAGGAAGTGTGACGCTAACGCATACCTGCACGGGAGAGATGACAAAGTGTCTCAGGATTGTGCAACACTTTTTTTTTTTTTTTTAAATTGTCAACACGTTTGACACCCCAGTTTACCGGTTGGCTTCAATGATGATATCTTCTTCCATCTTCCTCTGGTCCACACTTTGATCGCCGCATCCTCCGTGCTCCTTTAGATAACTTCGGATGAAATGAAGCTGTAGAGGGAGAAAGTAAAATATTTGTCACCATGTATAGTTAGATGTTTTTTTTATGGTTTTTGGAAGCTCTGTCATTATTTTAAAAAAAATGCAATTTTTTTACAATTACGACTGTTCTCTTGCAAATTTGCAACCCATAAAATAAAATGACCACTTTTTTGTTTGTGCTGTTGAACGATGCATTTTTCATTATCTTTGGATCATGTTTTTTTCCCTTGAAGAAAAAAAGGTTAACAGCTTAAAGTATGACTTTCCCCCTCAACTTTATTCAACAAAAAATACTTTCACATTATTATGACTACTTTTGTGAAATTGTGTGATTTTTTTTTCTTGTACTATTACAACTTTTCTTGAAAATTTGCAACCATTTTACAAAATGAGGACTTTCCCCACCATGTAATTCTTTGAAAATCAATTTGTACTTTTTTATATTTACAACTCATCTTTTTCTTCTCTCTCATAAGATTTTTTTTTGTTTTGCCCCCTCCATATGAGGATCTACAGCATATTTTCTATTTTTATGTTTTGTTTCATTCCCCTTTCACATTTCATTCGGTAACATGTTCAAGATGAACTCAGAATTCCACTAGAGGGCACTGTGACAACAACTACAATGTATCGTGTTGATCTACGATGGAGAATGCAATGGGAAATGCTGTAGTTTTGATTATGTTCTACTGTGCTAATCTGCACCAAAAATGTTGCTTTTACAAAAATAATTATGCTCAGTTTATGAATAATTTGTAAACGTGAATAACTGACCAGTCCAACTGAATTCAAATGTGATCAAGCTGCAATAAAAGATACAAATGTGTCCAAACCTGTTGCTCTCTGCTTGGGTAATCCTCTGGTGTGGCTTTGTAGAAGGGCCACTGGTTGTAAGTGTAGTCGTACATCCACTCGCAGAAATGGTTCCCGAAATCGAAACCCCTAAATAATGAAAATGAAAACAGACACTTACATAATTTATATAAAGCCACATTTCAAACATGACGTCACCTGTAGTTGTAGCTGCTGTACTCAAAGTCTATGAGCATCAGTCTGTCTGTTGCGCTTTGGTCCTCTCTGTGCAGCAGCAGAACATTACCTGCACAGACAAAAGTATTCTTACCGTGTACTTCAGCAGAAGTCCAGATACTTGACTTAAAACATAAATAAACGTAAGGGAAATGAGCCTCTTCACCAAGTAACGAATAGAAAAAGTATTTGTACTTTGTTATTTCCTACCCCTCGCAAATGCAAACCTGACCATTCTGCACACAAATGACTGTAAAGATTTATGACCAAGCTGTTAGTGGTATGTAGATCCTACCATTAATGAGGAGAAGAGAGCATTGCATTCTCTCTTTTTTTTTTTTTACCTTCTTGGACATCATTGTGGCAGAAGACCACAGGCGATGGCGTTGCTGCTAGTAACTCACTGTGTGTGAAACAAGAGCAGGGGACATGTGACCTTATTAAACAGTGAAGGACAGCACACACACACAGCAGTGTGTGTGTGTGTGTGTGTGTGTGTGTGTGTGTGTGTGTGTGTGTGTTTAGAACAATATTTGGAGTAAATGATGTATCATCAAGGACTGCAACACAATCTCAATCTAAGATTTTGATAAGGGAGGGAGCATGCTGAGTGATGAATGGTCTCATGGACTATTGAGAGGAGAAGGCACTGGGACAAAGGTCAGCTGCTTTCCCAATGAAGGCAAACATCAAGCCAGCTCTTTTCCAAATCAAAATCTAATTATGTAATTGGTTTTTTTGACCCTTATCCATGTTGTATTAAACAGTTTTATGAGCACTTTCCAGTAGCAGTAAAACGTTGGCATTGCACACATTATGATTAAAGGGCCCAAGAGTCTACTGCATCATCTCAGACCAGCTACAATTATAATCATTCCAGTGCTACGACTGTTTTTGGGTTTGTAATGTACAGTAGTGGAAAAGCACAATGTATCATGCCGGCTATTATAATTATGTTGACAATAATAGGATGTTCATTTGTTTTTTAAAATAAATTACTATGATGTTATATTCTGATTTGATTCCAATTCACACTGAATTTCAATGAATGTATTGCTTAATATTAACTACCAATATATCAGTTAATAAAATGGTCAAAATCACAGAAAAAAAGTCAACTGAAATTTTATTTTTACATTGTTCATTAATTCCTCTAACTGTGAAATATAAACTGAAATAGCTGTATTTTAATTATTCATTCATTCATAAACTGCTATTTAATTTTACAAAAAGGAATTTACTCACAATTTGAATTACATTCCATTTTAATATACTCCTAACTTTATTTTATTTGATGAGATTATATTTCTCTTGAATGAATTAACAGACTACAGTACTATGGTTTCTACTCACATTACTATTGAATTTACTCAATTATTCACTTAATTAAAAAAATTATGATGACCCAATTATGTTTTGATTATGTAATATTTAACTATGAAAATGAATTCCTTTTGCTGATTCATTTTTGCGTATAGATCTTGACACCGTTATAGGACTCAAAGTGTTGTATAGGTCATTAAGTGTCAGTAAATCCACTCACCGGAGGTTCTTGAGCTCCGTTGACAGGTTGTGCTTCATTAGTTTCTGGTACTTCTTTACATGAGTGTCGCGTGTAAAAGTCAGCGTCAACACTTGATCCATGTATCTAATGGAAGCCGACAGGCAACATTCTTAAACAAGGCCGAGTGATGTGGGGAGATAGCTACTTTGGCCACTTACTTGTTAATGGTCGCAAACAGCCAGGTGGGCTCTTTGTTAAAGGGCATAACCATTTTGTGAAAACGCGCCAACTTGGTGGCGATCTCGGCGGAGATGTCGGCGTCTGACAGCTGATCTGTGCGCATGCGGGTGTTCTGTGAAAAGGAGAAACGGCAATATGAGGCCCAAAAAATGCGTTTTATAGTACCTGGGCCTTTCGTGGACACTTAATCCACCTCTAAAAACATCACTATCATATCACAGTCATTGAAACTGAATGTTGAAATGTGAATCTTAGCAAGTACGTAAGTGTTACTCAAAAGATGGTTGGCCGTGTTTACTTCACTCTTGACCTGTAAGTTGCTTATTACGTGTTGATTTTGTTACCGTTTGTTCATAAAAATGTTCAAAGTGGCAACCATGTCTTCCCTTTGGCACCTGTAAAAGCATTACAATATAGTCTAACTATGTGTGTCAGGATAAGTTAAAATGGCTATATTACTGTGGAGTGCCACAGCCAGTCCGCTTTGAGGCTGAAATGTTGCTTAAATTTTCTTTTTGTAAACGAATTAATAAAATAATCATTTCAGCCTTAACAGAAAACATTGGTACCATCCAAAAAGTCAAGATAACACAGTAACTGTGCCACAAAACAGAATCAATTTTTATCCAATAACGTGGCAAAATAAATAATCACATTCATCAGAGATGCCAGTTATTAAATATTATAGCAATAGTTTGCTCTGACAAAGCTATCAGAGAACAGAAAGGCGATGTTAGTCTGGGTGAACCAGGTGAATTTGAAATCTGACTGTTTAAAGAAACAGTCCCATTGCTAATGTAGTTGAAGTTACATAAGTCAACACTACTGATTCTGAAAACACCTGGGCAGGGTAGGCTCACATGGCACTGAGGCAGATGTCTGGTTGGACAGAAAAAAAAGAATCTATTCCAAAAATGTAAAACAGTAAACTGAAACGCTACAAAATTAAGAGAAGAGGCTCTTGGACAGGGTGCCCAACTAACTGATCCCCCACGGTACCCCGTGGACTGGTCCCATGTAGCTCACGAGGGGTGTTGAGGGAAAAGGGGGGGGAGGGGGGGATTCATGTGTCAGTGCACGTGATGTTAATATTATATATATTTGTGTTGATGTACACTACATGCTAAGTATCCTATCTATTTCACCAAAAAAAAAAAAAAGATTTCAAAAATAAATTAAAATACAAAAGGTCACCTTTAACCTACAGTGGCGAAGCACTTTAAAGTGGTATATGTGAGCTACGATCGTGATGTTGCCACAGTTAAAACACTTCAATAGTGCATCCCATGGCTCCGTTAGGCACCCCTGCTCTTGAGAACGAATTAATCAAATTCCATGGAACAAATATGAGAAGTTCGGTTGTAAATGAAGGTCAGTGTTGTACCGGAAAATACTGTTCCAAGCGCCCTTCTGGGAAGATGCCATACAGTTTGGGTCCCAAAGTCCGTTCAGCCAGGATGGCAAACATAACGCTCTCCAACACCAGCGAATCTACGCCCTGTAGGATGGCACCGTAGATTCTGAGAAGCACCTGACGAGGCTCCTCCCCCACACTTGCCAAGTGGTCAGGCAGGCTGCACAGGTACAGCAGATTACTCAGGCCACCACTGAAAAACAGCAACAAAACACAATCACTATCTTGATCATCCCGAACATCACATTTGCATTTCACCAGGCCTCGACTCAGCTCGCGTCAAAAATATGTACCAGTACTTCATGTTTTTGTGTGCCATGATAGTGGGAGATAAAATGATTAATCCATGAAATACATCAGAAAAATAATGGATGGGGATGGCATGTCTTGTATGATAGTTGATTGAGATGCATAGCTGACTCTCTGTTATGCATTTAAGAATGTTTCATTGCTTTTTCCATAATCATATTTCACCAGATAGTGTGGTTCAGGTAGTTGCAGTTTTTCACCGCAGGTCTTGGTCCCTATCTCTCGTGCCTATCTGAGGCAAATAGTCGGTCGGGTTCACTGTATCCTTCTGGTGACATTTTTGTTCGGTGGTGTGCCATGACATTTTTCAGATTCTGGAAAGGCAGCGTAATAGAAGCAGAAGAAGAGAATGCTAAACTGCAGCAATCATTTCCACAAAACAAAGAAAATAAATAACTGTGAATACTGTTGATTGCTGTTTGTACGTGTTGCTGCTTCGTTTATTTGCTAGGATGAGGGTTTGCTAATTTACTCTCGCCTGTATTTAGCATTGAGTATTAAATGTTAGCATTGGGCGAGTGGACTTTCATTATTACGGGTATATAGTATGGTTGATTATTTTGAGTGATTATAAAGTGCAATTGACTTAAGTTTCAAGTTTTTTTTAACATTAACTAAGCTTGAGGCAAGCATGCTTTGCACTTTATTTGGAGAACTGTGTAAGCAAGTCTTTTTGTTTGCTTTCAACGGATACAGGAGAAAAAAAGCCTGAGGCAAGCATGCTTTGCACTTTATTTGCGAATGTTGTTTAGTCATCAGAGTTTGTTAAATGTGAAAGGTTACAAACACCTTCGCCAGACTTTTGTCACCAGTTTTAATGACCGCAAACAGTTTTTCTTGTTGCCAAAAAATGTTTACAATTGGATAGCGGGTTAAATACGTTCATATGTGTTTACGTTAGTTTTGAAAGGGTGGGAGGAGTAATAAAAATAGCTTCCAGAATATGTTCTCTCTATATTGCGGATTTTCACCTGTCACGAGAGGGTCCACACTGTATTCCCCTTCATAAACGGGGGCTCTCGGTTTGTCGAGACGACCGCAAAAATTATTCGAAAAACCATTCGACATAAATAGCATAAAATGATGTGGGGTTGAACTGATTCGGTATTCACCTGACGATGCTGATTTGAAAGTCCATTATTTGGATGGTCTTCCACGCACCGGACAGGAAATCTCGGCACCACGCGAACGCCTTTTCCTTCGTTTCCCGGTCCACCTCCACGGTCCTGCCGCCCTTGAAGGACTCCGCCTCGGAGTCGTCGTCGCCCCCCAAAAGTGGACTCGGGGTTCTCGAGGTTCTCTCGTGGGCGAGAACAAGCAACTCGTAGCTGGTGGGCTTCCTCACGTCCACCGGGACCGCGTCGCCACTTACATTGCCGCCCGCCTGCATTGTGAGTTTCTGGGATAAGAGCCGAAGAGAACCGGGGCAAACTATGGGTCGGAAAGAGCGACAAGAGGTTACTGGTGACGGACGGAGCTCGCCAGCAATGCCCAGTAACCGGAAGACCAAAACATATCGAGTTAATCGCATGAGATCAATGTTTAATCGTCATCAGTACAGCCGCTGTAACGTCTACTTTGACAGCACACTGGGAGCCACGTGACGACCTTTGTCTGTGGTCCCAATTGTCCAATCGCAGTTTACTTCCGGGTTGGAAGACAAGCTGATAGCTTGTGCCGGGTGGCGCTGTTCTACGTCACTAACGGTGCGATCCAGACTTCCAAGAAATCCAACTGAAATTGAAGTCACTACTATTTGTGGGAATTTTAGACCTTTTCTCTTTTGTAATCTGTAAAATACACTTTGAGCGAGGAGTTTAGTATTTTTATTAATGTTGACCATGTTTCACGATTCTACCTTAACTGCTATTTAGATATGCACACTTGATGTGCAAATTGTCCGTCTGTGTAGACATGCTGTTTATGGATTGCACGCCAATCCGCACCTAAATAAATTATACTTATACCAGGAGTTCAAAAAACTTTTACACCAAATGCCAACTCAATAAATAATAATTGGGTATCGACGTACAAGTGTAATGACATAATTTTGCTGTTTGAAAAATGCACTTACTACTGTCTCAGGAAAAAATGTACGAATGAGTTGGGTTCTCTTTTGAGTAATGAGTAAAGCACAACACAATAACGGTGCACAAAAGTAGAATACCACATGCAGTTGTCTAATATTTTAAGTTTGTTAGAGACAAAAATGTGTCACCTGCATTCTCTGATGCAGAAATGGCTTCATTGGAGATGGCCAACCGGGTCAAATCTGCCACCTCTGGGTCGTCGGACAAAAACATTGAAACATTTCTGAAGGCGGTCATTATGTGAAAATATTTTCTCATCAACAGGTATTGTTAAAAAAAAAAAATCCACTCAGTGCTGTACAAAAATAGCTTTCCTTGTGGCTTAGCTGACCTAGAAAAGACGAATCTGCATGTCAGATCTTTTCTTTTCTGGCTTGATGAACACAACTGCCTATAAAAGGTGTTTTTGTGGGTGTGTTTTGGCAAACAACCTCTGCCTGAACCTTTTGTTTTTTGAGACACACCTAAAGAATCTTATGATGAAACTCTCCATAACGTGATCTGCAACTTTGAAATAATTTGTGACTCATGTTGCTACGCTGCACTCAAATACAAAAACAAATACCGGTAGTTAAATGTCTATCATTTCAAATTCAAAATTGGAGCCTCTAGTATTTTTACAGCAACTTTTGCAAATTTTGTCAAAATCATCATCAAACATTGATGCTTCCCACATTAGATGGACTAGCCGTAAGCAAAAGAGCTTGGCAGGTTAACATCGTCCATCGGTCAACTAGAAATGAGACTGATTGGAGCCCATTCGGGCAAAGTGAGCCAAAATACGAATACTGGAATTTGCCCCAAAATATTTCAATCCAAAAGGGCTGACTTTCTGTTTATTTTCAGGCATGTTATCCCGGAGCTTTTCATGCATCCTGTTATGATAAACACACCCACCAAATTTTGCATCCAAAGTTGGAGTGCAGACCATTTTTTTTTGTTTCCGTTTTCAAACTTTGATGTCATACTCGGTCCACATTTGCTGGTGTAGACAAAAAAAAAAGCTTGACAAATTTGCTTTCTGATTTGGGCTCATTTGAGAAGTCACAAGTTGAAGCTCATCAAGTTAAGAGCTTTGGGAACCAAAATGGCTGGCTTCCTGTTCAATTTCAGGCATTGGTCCTAGAAACGTTTTTACGTGTCCAGCTAGCTCTAATACATCCAAACAATTTTATGTCATATGTCAAACTGGGGTCATGAGCATATATTTATAACTTTCAAGGTGGTGCTACTGAGTGAGTTTTGGGGTAAGTGTTGGGGACACCTAAAATACATATACAGTACGACTGTATTTTTACCGGGGTACAGGTACTTGCACAAATTGAGGAATTTCTGGGCATGATGAGGCCCCAAAAAGGCAATTACTTCAGTCAAATAACCCAGGGCACAAATAATTACACACTCTTATCCATTCTTTAAAAAAAGACATTTAATATTCAATTATTACATTTCATTCATAAAAAAAGACATTGTTCAGTGACATTCTATGTAGTAAAATGTCCACCGTGAAGTTATTTTGGTGTCACAACTCCCTCCAGCTGAGCCTAAATGGGACAAAATGAAAAAGACAAAACTGTCTCAGTTTCCATTCACGCCATCGTTATGAACGCTAGTTTGACGCATCATCACCTTAAGCTGCTGGTTGGTTCTCTTAAGGAACTGAATCTGCTCCGTGTATTTCTTTTCCTGAACCTCGTGTTTTTCCTCTTCGGTCTTTTCAATGGCATCACATTTGGCCTTTTCATCACGCAACTCTTTCTGCAGCTCCTCTTTCTGCTGCTCCAGCACGGCTATCTATGAAGAACAAGAGTCAACATGAAAACACGCAGCAATTGAAGAAATGCTGAGATTTTATTCATCTCGCATCAGAAGATGATTTCGTCAACCACAAGAGGTGCCAGGCATTTATTGGGTGTATGGCTTTTTTTGATTTTTACAGTGGAATTTCTGTATGCAAAAGGTGCACACCAAACAAAAATTATAATCATCTCTTCATTGTGTTGGCTCCGTCAAAATTCAAGGGTTCAAGCTGAGGCGGCCAGAAGTTCGGTCGGCCTGAAAGAATAACGTTCTTCCTTTTTTTCCCTCCTCCGTGATTCATCGTTACCTGAGCCCTGAGCAACTGTGATGTCAATTTCAGTCCACAGCAAGAGGCAAAATGGCCGTCCCCTGAGATGGATAAAAATGGGTGGATTTTCCGGCTTACTCATTCATATTCCACAAATGCAATATTAATCAGAATGCCGTATTTAAACTACTCGGGGGAGCACAGACCACAGTGCCAAGAAAACGTTGAAGTTGACTTGCCCTTTAAGCCAGTCTCTGGCTGGTTCTTAGTTTTACTCAGATTTTTTTTTAAATCCACCACAGCCACTCAAGCTATGGACCATTGCTTGGTTGATTTCTTTTTTCTTTTATTTTTTTGCTTTGCTTTCACTCCTCAGCCCAAGAACTCAACTGTGGGGGAGACAATTTCACCACTATATCAACCTGCTCAATCAAATACAAAATGCAGGGTTACTTGATTACCAAAGGGAAAAGAAATGGTCCTTACTTTTTTCTCCATGTCCACCTTGTCCTGCTCAGCCTGCAGAGCTTTCCTCATGCCAAAAACTACGCTGCTCTCGTAAAAGGTCTGGTAAGCGGCGATGGTCATCTGGATCTCATCTCGGACCCGCAACAACAAGTGACCACGCTCTGCGCAGTTAATGGTTACCTGCCTGATCAGCTCATCTATACACAGAGAGCAGCTGTAATTATGACACAGCCCTCTTATCAGAAAAAACATTCACCTTCCGAACATTTCAAAAACTTAAGATGTGTTTTTAATAAGTCCAAATGTAGAGTTGCACGCCTTCAGAGTCGTACCATAATTAATAATGAACCAAAAGAAGAAGAGGCAATTTTTAAATGAAATTAACACACATGTTTTAAGAATATGGGAGGACGCCGGAGTAGTCGGGAGAAAACCCACACAAGCATGGGGAGAACATGTAAATTCCGTGCAAGAAGGCCGGATTCCATATTTTAACCCCCAACCTCAAAACTGTGAGGTGGACGTCCGGACAATTCATTCACCCATGTCTCTTCTGGCTCTCAAAAAAGGTTGACGCTTCTTCCTCTGCTCCTTCCCTGCCTCATTCTCCCTGGTTACTCACTATGTTTTATGTGATCTCTTTGTCTAAAGTATCAACCCGAGCGTCCTGCGGCATTTCCCTCCGAAAATTTTAAATGATGGAATATATCAAGTGGTTTCTCAATGCAATCAACCAAATGGGTAGAGGTGAGCCCACCTGTCCTGACAGAACATTTGGGGCCGGATACATGAAGGACACCTCGAGGAAGTGGAGGACCCTTGTGGCTGGCGATTCTATCTATCAAGGATTTGAAAGAATGCTGCAATCCTGTTAACAGGCATTCTGCTTTTTGGAGTTGGCAATTTCCTGATGCAGCGCAAAGTTCGGAAGACGCTGGCAGTACTTTTGGAAATGGGGAGGCTGCCTGTCATGACTGAGGGTGCGTGGAAAGCCCTCAATACTCAGACTCGTCGGCGCCATTTGACTGTCGTTGCTGGACAGTCCCGGGGCGCTTGTGTCTTGCGCCTGTAATGGGCAGCATTTTTCACAGCCCCGCTTTGTTCAGCGGAGAGATCGGTGCTGTTGAACGGTCTGCGGCTGGATGGATGTAAGGCTTGAGGAGCCGACGATGACAAGAAAGGAACTGAATTTGGAACTGGGAGTCGCGGCTTGGAGTTTGAAGCGGATTACGTGGGACAGGAGAAGTGAACTAATCTGTTTTCGTCAATGGACGCTACAGCTTCGTGTTTGCTTTCAAAACTTAGCTTGTAGCAGACGTGTGCACATTTTTCAGCATGACGTCTCTGATCCACTGGTGAAAGGACACTTTGATCCTCTCCTCTTTCATTTATACCTGCTTCAGACAACAAAGTGTATGCAGAAAACTGGTGAAGATTGCACGACTGTCTGTGTCCTATGTGTTGTGTTGTGTTATTTTTGTTATTTTGACTTCAAAATGGCGCCGCGAGAGTGGCTGCCTTTCTAGCAGCTCCTATATTTTGTTGTTCTTCCTTTCATAACTTTGCTGCTGTGAAATGGGAATTTCTCCATTGCGAGACTAATAAAGGTTTTATTATTTTATTATTATTAGAACCATTGTTATCTTCATTGCTGTTGGCAATGGGGAGACTTTTTTATGACTATTTTCCTTTTTCACTGTCCACCTCAAGTCATGTATTTGCATGTCTTTACAGCTGTTTCCTTACCAAAGCACTGGGTATAAAGCTCTCTTCGGACAGGGCATATTCCCGTCTCGATGGCCCGTCTTTGCTGCAGCTTCCTGTCCAGGTGCTCCTCGAGGTTCACCACGTCCGCTCGTGTGCACGGTGCACTGGACACTTGCTGCACCCACAGCTGGTTTCCCTCCATCCATTCCCTGGCATGGCAAGAGAATGAAATGAGTGTTGAATTACCTGAGTGACATGACATGGAAAGCAGGGGCATACACAGTACCTGGGTGGAAAGATGAGGTTGAGTATGTCATCATTTTGCTGCCTCGGGGCTTCGGCTGCAGAGGATTTGGCTTTTGGCGGTGGAGGCACCGGGGACTCGGCATGCGGTTGGTTGCTGACTTTAAAAGGACGCCCCCCCTGTAAATAGCATATTACATTGCCTGATTGGTTTGAGTTTGCATGTTCTCCTCGTGCCTGTGTGGGTTTTCTCCGGGTACTCCGGTTTCCTCCCACATTCCAAAATCAAGAACGGTAGGTGAATTGATCCCTCTAAATTGTCCTTGGTGTGATTGT
>CAAKHF010008705.1:10865-39645 GCA_901007745.1 Hippocampus kuda
TCTGTGAGCTGGTTTTAGTTGCCATGGCAACGATCATTACCTCGCACTTGGGAGAGCCAGAGCAAGAAGAGAGAAGGAAAGGGGGAGGGCAGCGGCGAGGCGTAAGAAAACAGTGCACGACCGTCCGTCCGGATGGGACCAAGAAATGTCACAAATCGGGATCAGCGCACAAATCTCAGGGAGGGAGGGAGGGACAACATGGTGCTCCCTTCAGGGCCATGGGACAACTTTTTCTGGCTGGGATGCTCCTCTTATAAGCAGAGATCATTCCCAATCTCCCAGAGACAAAATCATAATTCTTTAATTTCTTATCCAGGCCTTCTGTTAACCGCTACCCGGGATGCTGAAATGATTCCACGCAATGACAATTAGGAACAACTCTGCAAACACGAGCAGCATGTGACGCGGTGGATGGAGACGGTTGTCCTGGCGATCCCACACTTCCATGGTGCATCACGTGACCTTGTGCCCAGCACACCTGCCCGAGAGAAATCAGTGGCAGTTTCTATGGCGACAGGGTCAGCGGTGCAGGAGGCAGGACAGCTGCCAGAGGTGGTGGACGGTGGGAGGGACTGTTGGTCTCCAACGGGTTATTTTTAAACGGTGTGGAGATGAGATGTTTTGCGACCTCTCCGGCTGAAAGACTTGATACGACTGTCCCCACTTATGTGACCCATTGTGTGCGTTTGTGCCCTCATCGTATTGGATAGGGCCTGCTTTGGCCGGTGACCGGTCCAGGCTATGTCCCGCTTCCAACGTCAGCTGGGATCAGAGCTGGACTGGTCATCTGCCATACAGGGAAGATCCCTGGTGGGCCGGCGTACTTTGGGGCCGATGCGGTGGCATTTAATGATTATTTCCTTGGATTTTACCCCAAGAGACCAGCTCACAATTTAGAGGGACCATCCCATTGATCCATTGACAATATAGACAGCAAACTGAACCCATCAACATCAGTGCCAGAGCTACGTGATTGCCACGGGTGGTCAGGACTCAGGTCTGAATACAAATTTGATAAGAATCTGTCTTGAGGCAAGAATGTGTGATTCTTGCAGTTGATGTCCATTATAGTATATCCATTATTTTCACACAAGATTGCATTCATTTTCATATAACCCTGACTGTGGATGTTATGACATACAATGACCTCTCAGTTACAGAGAGGATTGCAAACAAGTGTAGGTGCTTGTGCGTGTGGGCTGGCCTGTCTAAGGCAAAATCCAGGGACTTTTGTTTTTATTTTTATACCAGTCCAGCCCTGGCTGGGCCTAATTAGAATGAGCAGCATTGAAAATGGATGGCTGTTAATCATTTTAATTTTCTATATGACAACTTCATTTTCACTGCTGACCAAGAATCATCACAGCCTCATGAGAAAACGGACATAAATTAAAAAACAAGCCGATGGCTCACTGATGTGTTGCTTTTTTGTGTAAAAGTGGGCAGTGCTAGATATAGCGCAGGGTGCAAAATCTCCTTGATATGAGACTAAGACCTCCCTCTCGCTTGACACAACAAACAAAGAAGAAAAAAAGTACGCTGATCATCTCGATACTGACAAAGTGTGTCCGAGGTGAGTATTTTGAAATGGTGATGTGGCCAACAAGACTTGCTGTGGAAAATACTTGTTGCCGTCTGGGGAAAGTACTTTGACACATCTGGAAAGTCGCGTTTGTTTTGATTTACGGCCGTTTCCTTGTTTCTCACCCGGACCCATTTCAGGGCAAATCCACTTGTGAGACCTTCTTGATTTTTGGTGAGCAGCAAAATAATGACATCCAAAAAATGGTAATGAGTTCTGAGAACTTCTCGCCCGGTGTTGGGATAACATACACGGGTGTGTGTCCATCTGAAGGAATGATGGTACTCAGAAATGTTCAAAAGTTTGTTACTTTGCTGTCAATTACAATTATTATTTGCATGAAACTAATGTAGAGTTGTGTGTTTGTTTCAGTGTTCGGACGGCAATTCAGCCCAGGATAATTCGTCCCTGAAGCGTGTGGCTGTGGTGGAAGACTTCTTTGACATCATCTATGCCATGCATGTGGAGATCGGCGCCGACCCTGGCCGGGCCCCCAAACACGCGGGCCAGAAGAAGACCTACAAAGCGGTGAGTTATCACACTTTGGAGTTTCACCTACAAGCGGGAGCTCAGGTCCTGGAAGACGACGGCGGACGGGTTTTCTGAGCAGTTTGAGGGACATGCTGACGTGGGACAAGCCTCTGTTTGGCCTACTGTCAGCCAGTGCTTGAATTTCCAATGAGAAAGTGTGTTGATTCATTCGCAACCGCATCCTCTTGTTCCACTGCTTCCACTGCAGTGGTGCCTTGAGATACGAGTGACTCGACTGGTGAGTTTTTCAAGATATTAGCCTTCGTTTAGCTGATTTCTTTTTTTTTTTTTAATGCCTTTGCTTCGACTTTCAAGCCTAACCTTGCGCTACAACCACTGTGTTGTGGCAGTAAACTCACCTCAACTCATTTCACAACAAGCAACATCTTAGCAAATATCCATCCATCGCTTTTCTGATCCGCTTTATCCTCACAAGGGTTGCGGGGCGTGCTGGAGCCTATCTCCCAGCTGTCTTCGGGCAGTGGGCGGGAGACACCCTGAACCGGGTGCCAGCCAAGCGCAGGGCACGCAAAGACGAAAAACCATCCGCGCTCACACTCACAGTCACACCTAGGGACAATTTTTTGTGTTCAATCAGCCTGCCATGCATGTTTTTGGGAGAAAACCGGAGTACCCGGAGAAAACCCACGCAAGTCCGGGGAGAACATGCAATTGAACCCGATACCACTGGACCATTGTGCTGCCCGCTTGGCAAATAGTGAGCATTTAATCAAAAAGGAGGCAAAGTGCTTACTTCAAGCTGTTTAATGTCTCAACCAGCAAAAGTTTACTTGAAAACGAAGAGAACGACACATATATTTAAAACAACTAAACAATTGCCTGATGAAAGGCCCCGTTAGCTTAATGCACAAGTGTAAAACTCAAGGCCAGGTGTGACTCGTGACATCATTTTATGAGGCACGTCAAGGAGAATCATGGATGTCGATTTCTGCAATTGTTAATTGACTTCCTGCCCATGTGAATCGTCCACCTTCAAAATAAAATACATGTTGTGCCCTGTAAAGAGGGTGTCGTTCCTTCATGATAATTTCTGACAGAATCACAAGGTTGGTGCACCAGAGCAGAGGTTGGCATCTGGAAAGCTGATTCAAAGATCATTTTCTGATTTTAAAATCAAGTGACATATTCGGCGCCAAGTAGATCCATTTCATGTGTTTTGTATAATTGTACTTCATTAATTTGTTGGAAGTTTTCAATTCAACTTAATGTTCAAAATGTTTGTTTCTTGCAAGATGTTTTCATTTTTAACAGCACTGACATCCGAGATATCCCAGCATGACACATTTTTACATGGCTATGAGTCAGCACTGGTTCACAAGAATGTTGTTATTGACTTTAGAAATTAAGAAAAATTTAAAATCCAATATTTTCAGCCCATCCCCCTTAAAAAAACAAACACGTGCTTGTCCCTGATTTCCAATCACATGAAGGGATCGGGACAAGGCAAGTTCTTCTTATGATAAAGTGATGAGTGGCTAAACATGTTAACCACAGGAGGGTCCTTTCTGTGTCAAGAACATCATTTATTTATTTCTTTTTGCACTGACAACACAATGTATAATTTTTAGCATCAATAGTTTCCAAAGGGACAAAACCAACTTTGCCAGATGTGTCACATGACCACTGCCTTGAGAACAAACGCCGTCGTGTGGCTTCTGATGCCCGGACTGAGTGGAATAAGACAAAAATAAGCTTCTTTGTGTTTATGTGTCCATGTTGGACAGTTTTGCAGGACTTTGGTAAACCTCCCTCCCTTCCCCCTTCCCCCGAGGAACCCTCCTACACCCCCAAAAATGTAACCAATTTCTACTTGTGCCCCTGCCCTGTAGAGAGGTCCTGTCACGTCTCATAGTGTGTCCCCTTTTGAGGAGGCAGCATCAGTGGGGCAGGGCATAATATGGAACTGTCACTGTGGCCTTCTGGGACGAGCACGCTCCTCTGGGTGGCCTTTCCCTCTCAGCTGCCTCAAGGGGCCGTGATGTGTGTGTGTGTGTGTGTGTGGGGGGGGGGTGTGTGTGTGTGAGTGGGGTGGGGGCAAAGGGGATGGGGAGCAGTGGCAGCAGTGGTGGGCCCGGTGGGGGTGGGCACCCCTGCTGTCTCTCCGTGGTCTCGTGAAGGTCGCATTTTCCAGGGAAACGCCAGAGGGGACAAGGAGAGGAGGTTGGCGCTGGAGAGTGGGGGTGTGTGTGGTGGAGGGGTTGGGGGCGGGGGTGAGGCTGAGCATGACACCAACACCAAGGTGGAGATTTATGGTTACACACCCTATAAAGCCAATTCCGAGATATGTTTCTTAATACATTATTCATGTTTGAAGATCAGTGATAATGTTTGAAGATAATTGCTGAAAAGTTACAAAGACTGCAAGAGTGTTGGGCCTTCCCGCGCACCAAGGGCATTTGCTTTTGCACGCCCCCGGCGCGTCTGGCTATTTGGTGACTGCAAGTAGACTAAACTTTAGACCCGCCGGAAACAGGTCTAAGTTGCGGTGCAGGTGGTGTAACACGATTTGATTGCATTTGATTGAGGTGCAGGCAGACAGATTCTGTGCTCCGTAGATGTGTGTGGTAGATGCTATCATATTCCATTCGTAAATACGACAGCATGCATCATACGAATCATTGTGGAAATCAATTCAGTGAATTTATTATTGTTATTATCATCTTCAATCTATTTTTATAAGCACCCAAGTCCAGTGGGATGTATTCCAACATTGGCTCTAAGCGTATATAATCTGGTGACACCCAAATGTAGTTATGTGTCGGCACAAAAAAGGTGCTCGTCGAAGAAGCATCCTTTTTTCCAGGAGATTGAAGTGGTATTTAATTGACAGTTGACAATTCACTGGGGTGTGGTTCCAGCAGATATAACGGCTTGATTTTTCATTATTTTGAAGCCCCATTTTATATACAGTACTGCCGATTTTTAATCATTCCAATTTGGCAGGGTTGTAACAGCACTCTTCTCTGTGGTTTGGCCAATTTATAACACGTTTTTATTTTCACTTTCCAGGGACTCTTTGGTTCCTATTAAGAGCCAACCTACCATTGTGTCACTCACTAGTGCATTCCCATGGAAAGTTTTCAATTTTGAAAATTCCTGGAATGTTGCAACTATAAACAGAGCAAAAATACGGATCAGGGCTGCAACTAGACTGAGGCCTTCTGCCGGCACGAAAGAGAGAGTGAGACGATCACCTGGAGGGATAATCATGCCACATGGCGACAACACTGATGTCGCATTTTGACACACACACAAAAAAAAAAAAAAACCCAACCTGTACTGACACACATTCGATGCCATTTTCATGTCCATCCTCTGCCACAGATAGCGGAGACCTACGCCTTCCTGCCTCGAGAGGCGGTCACTCGCTTCCTAATGAGCTGCGGCGAGTGTCAGAAGAGGATGCACATCAACCCCAGCACCGCAGAGTTCAAAGGTAACACAACCTGTGCATGGCCTGCTCGCTCAGGAGACATCATTAACTGATGGGCTATTTTCAAAATCAACCTTTAAGGGCGCATGCTGCTCCCATAATTCCGCCAGCAAGAGAGCACTCCAATAAATAGTTTCAACATAATTGCTTTTTAAACTTTTTACACCACAAAACATATGCTTAGTTCTCCAAGTAGCACCATCATGACCAACATTCAAACACAGCCAGAGCCTATAATTCCTAAAAGTTATCTTTTATATTATTATAAGTCTCTGTAACTTTATGCACAGTACGAACGTCATCTTTGAACTTACACCTGTAAATCTAGGGAAATATTAAAAATAAATTAAATAGAAGTGTAAATGTTTCAAGAATAAATTGGTAATATAGATTAAATGCTGATTTGTTGTGCTTAAAGTTGGAATACAATTAAACCAGACTTTACTTTAGAAAGTTGAAGCCACTGTAATATTATGCACGATACAAACATTACCTTTGAACAAACAAAACAAAACAAAAAAAAAAAACCCTTGACGATTCAATTAAGATTTATTGGACATAAAAGTGACACAGAAAAATAAATGAATGACAATAAACACATTAAAACATGAAATGCAGATTTTATTTTACTTGAAAATGAAATACATTGAACTGGAAAAAAAAATCACACACACAAGCACACATAAAAACGTTTAAGCCATTGTAACTTTATGCACAGTATAAACATGCTTAAATATAGAATTTCTTTTATTTAAACTAATTAATTAAATGTAAAAGTATTGGACCAATCAGTGAAATAGAAATTTAATTCCTTGAAAATAAACATATCACATAAAATCAATGGAATATATTGTTCCTAAAAATTAAATTCAACTGAATTGAATTGAAATGTATATAGAAATGTAGTATATTGAAAAAAACACAGCATGAACATGAACACCAATTAAATTAAGGAAAATAAAAAACACAACACAATGATTTAAAAAAACAACAACTGTACTACACATAAAAGTTACAAAATATATCAATTATGCCAATACAAAATTTTGAAAACAAACAGTTAAAAAGGCATAAATGCTGCTCTCTCGTACTAGTTAAATGCAACAGAACTTTGCCTTGCAAATGTACTATGTTGGATTTTTTTTAAGCTGCTGTAAAATTAGGCATAGTTTGACCATTCACGCTGTGTTTAATAGTCTAAAAAAACTATGGCACTTAAATTATGATGAAAACAACATTATTGCACATTAAGTTCCATATTTTTAGCCGATGACAAAGTTTGAAAACAACAAAAAAAATCATCAATCAAAAATATTCACATTACAAAATGTATTGCACTTAAACATTAAATACAACTGAGCTGCATTTAACAAATGTATTGTACTAGATTTTTTAAAAAAGTTGGAGCAAATAACATGATGCACATTTTGAATACTTAATATTTTTTTGTGAACGAAGTACTTTGTTCTTCGATATGAATCGTTTGTCTACTTGGGGCTTGGAATTAGCTGGTGACCAGTCCAGGGAATACTAAGCCTCATGCTTCAAATCATCTGGGATAGGCTCCAACTCACCCCTAAGAAGGGAAAAGCTGTCGAAAATGGATGGATGCAACATAACGTAACAAAGACTCAAGAGGCTCAGTAGCAGCAATTATGATGGCAGACTCCCCCGAGTGGACAACTGGGGGACTGCAGACACCTTGTTCCACTTGAGGCATCTGAGGGGAGATACGACTTCGATTTGGTCACAGAATTACCAAAGGTCTGGTGGTTCGCGCATCGACCTCACATGGCAGAGGTATTCAATTCCAGCTCCGGCCGGCCTCCCAGTGTGGAGTTTGCATGTTCTCCCCTTTTCTCTGGGTACTCCGGTTTCCTCCCACATTCCAAAAAACATGCATGGCAGGCTGATTGAACACGCTAAATTGTCCCTCGCTGTGAGTGTGAGCGCGGATGGTTGTTCGTCTCTGTGTGCCCTGCGATTGGCTGGCAACCGGTTCAGGGTGTCCGCCGCCTACTGCCTGAAGACAGCTGGGATAGGCTCCAGCATCCCCGCGACCCTTGTGAGGATAAGCAGATCGGAAAATGAATGAATGAATGAATTACCAAAAGAATGTCATGTCATTGTTTAAAAACAACAACAAAAGACAAACACACAAGAAAACACACACCTCTGTACCAAACAATAGTCTCCATTATTCTTCAACGATACAAAAGAGAATAAATATCACATTAAAAAGATGACCAAAAAAAAAAAGACGATGGCTGTGTTGATCGATACGTGAATCACTCAAAGTTCCCCACAGTGTCAACCTGGGTTCACATGAAAAGGAATATCATTAAGATAATCTTACAATGTTTTTTTTTTTTTACAATGTTTTAAATTCACAAATGTAAATTTTCAAACACAAAGCCCATTTTTGTGTGTTGTTGAGCGAGTTGTATCTATATTTATATCTGGTTTTAAAAATAAAGGAGCTATTAAAACATTGACATTGTGTTCCCATTTTAAGATTTCCAATGTTCCTTGGTTTTTATTTTGACATCATTTATGTATTTATTTATTTATGTATGTATTCTTCTTCGTTTTTGTTAAATGTGCTGTCTGATTTGCATTGGTTTTCTCTCATGTGGTGCTTCTGTAAGTCATGTACAAGAATCTGAGAATTCAGCTCTCAGACAAGTATATTTACTGTAGTCTTGACTGATTGATTTCTTTCTTTTTTTCATTAGAAAATGACCGTCCAACCTCTCTGGTCCCTGACCAGATTGACTACAACATGCCCCTGACTGCCACCTACCTGAAGCAAATGAAACTGCAGTGCATGACTACCACTGAGAGGGTAAGTCTCCACATTTTTTCAAAGCATGTCAAAAATATGCATGGGAGATTTCCAAACGGTAAATTAAAAATGAAAAGGTGGAAGCAAAGCTGATGAAGTTAGGCCCTTCCATGGTACATAAGTAACGGTTTTATTTGTTGACAACCTAATATTTGATCAATTCTGGTAAGGAGGATGCAGAGTTTGCTAATTCAATTCCATGGATATGGCATACATACATGATTTAAATCAAACCAAGTTAAAAACACAGATTTTCATTATTTGCATGAGAATCATGGTAGCTAATTTCCCAGTTTTGTTCCTTTTTATTCAAATGGTATGTGACTTTAGTGTTTTTCTGACATGCGTTTGTTGGCATTGGTTGATCTGCCTCGTGGAACAATCGCTTCTTTTCACTTAAAATGTCACTTAATATTCTCTGGCATTTCATTATAAAAATGTTTTAAAATTTTTTTATTTTCTTCCCCAAATTTCGTAGCGGCAATTTAGATATGGAAGGAATACAGTAAACATACTGTACAGTGTGAATCTGACTGAAATCCTGTACACTACACTCAAATCTTGCTCCTGAAGCCAGCAGGTCTCATTTTCCACTCTTTTCTTACACGGGTTATTCTTTTAAAAGTGGAGGACATTTTGTGTCACCCCATGAAATTTCAAACAATCCATGTCCAAAATCCAGGAGCACGCACTTGTTGTGTAAATTTTAAGTATGCAGAGACAAAGTATAACTGTCGCTTTAGTAAAAGTGATTCCTAACACAAAATAGCTCTGGAGAACCTCTTGAGAACAAGGTTACATACCAAATATAAGAAATGGGTTTTAAATGATCCTTTTTTTAAAATATGGTTTTATTTTTGTGATAATGTGAAAACATTCGCTTCATCACAGACACATTTGAAATCTTGCTCGTGATGCTCAAGTTGTCTCTCAAACCACGTGCAACCTGCTTACAAAAACTTTTCTCGAGCCATCTGGAGGAAGAGGAAAAAAGTGAACTACATGACTCAGCAGAAAGGATACGATGCAAGTCCTCTCTTCTGTTTTTCATGTTTTCTGCCGTAGCATAGTACCACTCAGATTCAGATGGTTCTTTGTTAAATCTCCATTATATTACGAATAAAAAAAAAAAGAGCAAAAAATCGTTGCCCTAGTTCCCCCTCGACTTGCAGCATACTCAATGATGCACAATACAGAACAAATGCATTAAAGCACAATTAAAAATCAGCTCTAAATTTTTAAAGCAGATGGGTGTTTGGGCCTGAAAAAGACATGAATATTTTATGTTATATATATATATATTTTTTTTAAGAACCAAAATTCATTCCTGACCAGTTAGCACAACAGCTAACACAGCTTGCATGTACTCTTGAGCAACAATTCTTAAAATTAGCACTGATTTGCAATCGTTTAGCTGCATTTGGAGTACTGTAGTATCAAAATTAAATGAGTATCCAAATATAATTTAACTTTCTTAATTAAATTGTAATGCAATATTTTGAAATATATGTTTTTTTGATAAAGTTTCCTTAATCTACGTCATGTAATTTAATAAAATAGTAAGACAGTTGCATTCTGTTGATTACATTCTGTCTGGATCGTAACACTTCATTTCAGATCTAAATGCTTTGCTTGTTTGATTAGCACATCTGCCTCACTGTGCAGAGGTGCAGGGTTCAATCCCTGGCCGTTCTGTGTGGAGTCTCCCCGTGCCTGGGTGGGTTTTCTCCGGGTACTCCAGTTTCCTCCCACCTTCCAAAAACATGCTTGGCAGGTTAATGGAACACTCTAAATTGTCTCGTTGTGTGATGTGAGCATGAACGTTTGTTCGTCTATGTGTGCCCTGCAATTGGGTGGCACCCATTTCAGGGCGTACCCCTCTTACTGCCCAAAGACAGCTGGGATCAGCAGGCTCCAGCACACCCATGACCCTCGTGAAAATAAGCGGATAAAATGCATGGATGGATGATAGTTGTGTACTTGACTTTATGTACGTGTCTCTTTTGTGCAGTTGATATTAGGGTTCATTTCCATTTGAACCTCTTGGACCAGATCAAAGTTTTACATAAGAAACTCATTTTAATGTTCCAGCTGGATAAATAAAGGTTCACTACACTGATAAAATGAAATGACAATATAATATATCAAAGTGTTGATGGTTGAAGCAATTGATAAAGCGAATTATCACCTGTTCTGTTTTATGGAAGCATAACAAAATAACTAAAAACAACTGGCCCGTTTCCCAGAAACCGGTGTTTAAATTCCCCCACGGTGAACCGGGATTAAGTTTGTGGGCGTGACGTCACGTGCAAGACCCCTCCCACGTGAGGGAGGCTGTGACGGAAAGACGCCCCCATCCCTCCTTCCCACCCCTCCTCGTCCTCCCAATACGCCTGCCTTTCCATCAGCAAAGTGCAGGGAGCGGCACTCGCGAACGATGTGCGTTTTGGGGGAATCGGGAGCCAGGCTGGGACACGCCGGTGAGTACCAAAAAAAAAAACAAACAAACAAAAAAAAAACAACCAACCAAAAAAAAAAATCCACTCAAGAACGCTGTAACGCGCGTTGTGCTGGTCGCGGCGTGTTCAATAATAATTCAGCATCTTCATCACTAGCAGCAGCGAAGGAGACTACAAGGCCGTCACTTGGGGGCTTCGCGAAAGCTTCAAGTGTGCTCAGTTCACATGACTTGACAGCAACAACATAGCGGTGGAACTGCACTTTGCTTTGAAAGGAGCACCACGCTTGATCCTCCACAATAGGAGCAAGCGACTGCCCTCTGTGACACGGAATCAGCAGCTCCTCTTGCTAATCAAAACAAACTACAGCCCCGTGCGCGCGCGCGCGCGTGTGTGTGTGTGTGCGCGCGTGTGTGTTTGAGAGAAAAATATTTCTCTGTGGCAACTTCAGACAAACCAGTATTGGAAATATCACAAAGACGGATTCCCTCCTTATCTTGCATAAATCGATTATTATTCATGCTGACTTTTTACTTTTATTCCCGACATTTGAAAACTGTTATGTGTACTTTGATTCATAATATATCATTCATTCATTCATTCATCTTCCGAACCGCTTTAGCCTCACTAGGGTCGCGGGGGGTGCTGGAGCCTATCCCAGCTGACATCGGGCAGTAGGCGGGGGACACCCTGAATTGGTTGCCAGCCAATCGCAGGGCACACAGAGACAAACAACCATGCACGCTCACACTCACACCTAGGGACAATTTAGAGTGTCTGCCATGCATGTTTTTGGAATGTGGGAGGAAACCGGAGCACCCGGAGAAAACCCACGCAAGCCCGGGGAGAACATGCAAACTCCACACAGGGAGGCCGGAGCTGGAATCGAACCCGGTACCTCTGCACTGTGAAGTCGACGTGCTAACCACTGGACTACCGGGCCCATATAATATATCATGTGCACAGTAAAAACTACAGCTGTAGCACTGGGCAATTTACAATCCTTTGCTTGTCTCCATCCACTGAGACACGCAACGTAAGAGGTGAAAAAAAAAAAAAAGAAGCTGTTTTCAATCATGAAAGTTAAATCCAGAAAAAGGGGGCGCTGTATACAGTGTTCATAGGAACAATTTATTTTTGAATTTGTCAAATTTAAAAAAAGGACCGTGTATTCGTGTAATAATTGTCGAGCTCGTGCAGGGGAGTCAAATTGATTTTCATCGCTGAGCACATTGTAGTCCCGGTTTTTGTCAGAGGTTCGCTATGACTGTAATAATCGCAGAAATGTTTGTTTGTCTCCTCATATTATTACATGTACACGGCAAATTGATGGATAATTAGTTTTAAAATCAGAAGTCAAGGATGATAGTTTGTTAAATAGCAACTTTTGAAATATTGCAACTTGGAGGCATTGCACAGTGTAAACATTCAAATGAGCAGGATTGCAAAAAAATATATATTGCAGTGTGGTTCACAGATTCTGAGGCCATTTTCATTTTTTTAATTAAAATACTGTATGTACAGCACAAGTAACAAAGGCAGTGTTTCCAATTCGTTCAGGAATAACATTAACAACAATATCAAGATGCTAAGCAAAAAAAGAAAAGGAGAAAAAAAATACAACAAAGGGCGGAGACAGCTTCAAATGAAAATCAGCATTTGAAAACCAATAAGAATAATTATTCGTGTAGGTAATTATTCGTTTATTATTATTTGTGATTAATTTAATGACTTGATGATGATGATGATAATGATGATGATGCAGTTGCTCTTTTGGTCTGTAACATCTGTCAGAAAATCATTGAAAATGTTAGTTGTTTTCCCAAAGTAAAAGCAGAGGCTTGCAAATGTCTTATTTTTATAATTAGCCTGCTTTCTTGGGGGACGACTCGAATCGGAGAAGATTTCCTGTTGAGAGGCTTAAATCAGAGGATTCGGACTATTTAAGTGAAACAAGCTTGCTGAACGACTATGTGATGTTCAAAATAATTGTGGATCAATCGATTAATTGTTGCTCTACTTGTAAGTACGAGCACTATGCAAAAAATGGAACTGATTTGTGTGCAGAGAGGTTTTTGCTCTATTGTGCAAAGTTATCACTTGTGTGCAATTGACTGCAAAAAAAATCATTTTTACTTTTGTACTTATAGTGCATTTCAGAGAAGAGCATATTTGTTTATTTATTTACTTATTAATTATTCATGGAATTGAGTTGAATCAGTTCAGCGACTGCTACTTTTGACCATTTTTTAAAAAATGCAAGTATCTGTATTAGGTACTGACTGTGAGTTATTTTCAACTAAAGTACACGTGAGAAAAGAGTGGGAGGCATAGAAATATTGACACATGCGGGAAAGTCACATTTCTGTTTTACGTCACAATCAGAGATGCCCAGTGACATTCGCCGTCATTCGCAGGGGCCAAATTCAATGGTGTGAAGGAGGTCAAAGGTCAGCACGGGCTGAGAATAGTTGGCAAGATTATGATGGGTGCTCCTCTACTAATCCTCTGCACTCGACTTAATCCGTGTTGGTGTTAGCCTACAAGCATTTTGCCAGTCTCTGCCGAGCAGTTACAAATGAAAGCAATCAATAAATCAATAGCTAATTCCTTATCAAATTGATTGACAAATATTTTGATGATAATAATGGTGGAAGTAAAGCTTAAAATTGTCCAAAATTGTCCAAAACCCCAGAAATTTAGTCTCTCATCAAGAGGGTTGGCAATCGTTTGAATTTAGACGACTTTGATTCTGATTCAGGTTTCTTGTTTCGATTCAGGTTCTTAATGATTCTCAACTATTATATACAGTCAAACCTCGGTTTTCAAACGTCTCTGTTATCGACCAAATCGGATTTCGACCAGAAAATTCGAGATTTTTACACCTCGGACTACGACTGAAACCCGGTTTTCGACCAAACTGAGCAAATCCGAATACGCCACTCGACTCCTCTCGGCTTCCTTACACGAGGAAGAGACGCTTCCTCGTGTAACGTTCATTGTGAGCAGACGTGTTTGGGGTTTTTTTCACACAAATCTGACTGGTTTTTTTTGTTGTTATTTCTGCGTAGTGTATTAGCCCCTAATCATGGGCTAATAAAATAGTTTCGGATTTCAAACAAATCGCTTTTCAAACAGCCTTCTGGAACGAATTATGGTCGAAAACCGAGGTATGACTGTGTGTATACTATATATATATATATATATATATATATATATATATATATATATATATATATATATATATATATATATATATATATATATATATATATATAGGAGGGGTGAAGTAATTTGAACATTTTTTTTAATGATATAACTTTTCACTGTTTTTGAACTTTGCCATGAATTTCTCAAAGGGCTGTTTTTAACCACTATAATCAAATCAAACCAATGCACTTGAAAGAGTTTTGAGAACCTCAAGAAAATAAAATAATGCAGCAGCTGCTCAAAACGTGCTACTGAGCGCCCATTGATGGGCTTTAACTTGTGTTGATTATCTGTGGATATATCATAAGGCAGGGGTGTCCAAAGTCGGTCCTGGAGGGCCGCTGTCCTTCCTGTTTTCCAGCCCTCCCAGCTGTAACACACCTGATTCAAATGATCAGCTCATCAACCAGCTCTGGGGCAGCATTAGAACAATCCTGATGATGTGAATCAGGTGTGTTGCTCCTGGGAGAGCTGGAAAACAGGCAGGACAGCGGCCCTCCAGGACCGACTTTGGACACCCCTGTCATAAGGCAAACACAAATTATGTATTTGAGAGGGACGCAAAGAAAATGTATCTCAGCAGTCTACGGAAACATATGTCTTATGCGCCTATATACATGTACCAGTATGCATGCATGTACAGGTACATGCCAAGGTAGCTGCCCATTTGCATTTGTGTTGACCCGCTGTTTTTAGATCCAGTTTAACTAGTTGGCTGAATGTTAGCATTAGAGGCATTTTATTCGTTTAATTTGATTTTGAGGGTTTGCACTCGAAGTTAGGCAGCACAGGAAGGTGGAAGACAAAAGACACGCAATCAACTCGATTCCGGGAATCCGGAGGTATCATATCATATTTGAACTGTATCCTCCTTTGCACGATATCATTTCATGACATGTGTTGCACCGAGCGGAATGATAGTCCTGTTTTTCCACTTTTGCTCCCCACCGAGGAATGTTAGCAACTCGGGAGCTTGATGCTTGCATACACTTTCAGCATAGTTTTTCTCTGGGTGTATTGTTGCACGCTGCCCACGCATTCCTCATTGGTCATTCTTCCTTCGTGTCCGGGCCCCTGCTGCCCCCTTCCTGCTAACAATCTGCTGCACACCTGCGCCGCGGTTCCTTTGTCGTTGTCGTGACTGGAGCTGCGCGTCGCACACGCACTTTTCCTATTGGACCTTTTTTCACAGTGGTTCGGCATCGAAATTTTGCACCGATATTTACTAATCGGAATGATTCCGAGAGAACTGCAATGTTAATTCTCCATTATGGATGGCCTACTGTCAACTGTAAGTGTTCTCCAATTTCTGTCGTCCTCCATGAAAGCAGACTGTTTATCTTTGTGTTTCTCAAAAGAAGGCACTTCCAAACGCCTGCCAAACGTTTGCTTTTTTCTTCCCCTATTTTCTGACAAACTAAACCAGTGCCTGAATCATCATCAATGTATGCTTGTGCACTTTCTGCACTGCCAACATGAAATGATTTTGAATCCAAGGATGCAAATTACTTTAAAATTGGATTTGTTGGTTTATCGATTGACAGATTAATTCATGGACCCCGAGAAACTTAAAACAATCAATACATTCATTCCTCTTTCAGATAACAAAACTGGAAAGTTTCCATGGGATATTAACAAGAATTTAATGAATTAATTAACTTTTTAGATGACCAAACTCTATTTTGCACATCCATCTATGCATGCATTTTCCGATCCGCTTATCCTCACTAGGGTCGCGGGGAGTGCTGGAGCCCATCCCAGCCGTCTTCAAGCAGTAGGCGGGGGAATACCTGAACCGGTTGCCAGCCAATCGCAGGGCACACACAGACGAACAATCATTCACGCTCGCACTCAGACCCAGGGACAATTTGGAGTGATCCTTGAACCTGCCATGCATGTTTTTGGAATGTGGGAGGAAACCGGAGCACCCGGAGAAAACCCACGCAGGCCTGGGGAGAACATGCAAACTCCACACAGGGAGGCCGGAGCTGGAATTGAACCCGGCACCTCTGCACTGTGAGGTCGAGGCGCTAACCACTGGACCGCCCGGCCACTCTATTTTGCACCTGTAGTACTAAATAAAGAATTGCAAAATCCATCCATCCCTTTTCAACACCAGGTCGTGTGAGGGTACACCCTTGAACTGGTCGCCAGTCTGTCACAGGGCACATATAGAGATGCACAACCATTCACACTGTGCCTGAGTGGGAACTGATCCCCCTGCACACAAGTGAGCCGAGTGTACCACTACACCATCAACGACTCTGAATTGTAACATAGGACATAAATATCCCATCCTTAAACCGCATTTACTGCCATTCTAAAAAGGAGTATGCAGAATTTAAAAACTTATTTAGATCCGACTTCTTCACCATTATTTCAGATATATTAGTCACCAAGAAGTACACAGGAATTATTGGGAATTTACAAAATTGAAGGTTGGCTCTTAATAGGGAACTTAAATGATATTTTCAAAAAAAAAACACAGGATGGGAGATAGGCATGAGCAAAATTTATTCTATTTCTCTCTCCTGGCAGGATGACTCATCGGTGAGCAGCGAGGACATGAACGGCACTGAGCCCGCATGGGCGGCAGCTGAGCAGCCGCCAGCGCCTGAGCCCGGTCGTCCGAATGGAGCGAGGCTCAGCAACCTCGCAGCTGCCGTCAAAGAAGATGACGGTGAGGCTGCCGGCATGCTAACTTCCCGCTTGCCCTCCTTTCAACCATGCAAGTTGAAATTCAAGTTGAATTAATTCCATGATCACATTCATAAGCCAGAAGATTTGTGTCTCTCTGATTGTATTTTCACCCTACAAAGTAAAATGATTGGAAATGCCATTACTCTGTTCTAACTTAGCTCAAAACACCAACTAAAAGTTTTGCTTGTTTGAAAGATTTGGGCAAAATTGTACAAATCCTTAGAATTTCATCATCTCAACACTAAATATTCTCGAATTTCTCCTGTCCACCATGAAATCAAATAGATTGTGTTTGTGTTCCTATCAACATTTGCAAGACTTTGGAAAACATGGATCAACATATTCGCCACATTTCTGACAGATATTAAGGACGAAACACAGGAAGTGAATCACAATCAATTTGTGCACTGTCAATTTGAATAAAATGTCTTGTTGTTGAAAAAAGAAATGGAAATTAAGGCATATTCATTAAAAAAAAACAAACAACAGATTAATTGATTATTAAAATACCGTATACCATCTAGGAAGTGTAGCTCTAATTGTTGCTCATAAATCAAAGCAAAAAAAAAAAAGAAAAAGAAAATCAGCCAAACGACAGCTCACATCTGGAAAAATTTGTACGTCAGGTCAGTCGAGGCACTACTGTACTCACTGGCGGAAGGGATTCATCATACATGAACACGCTTGATGTTGGATGTGGCAAACAGCTTGGCTTGTTCTTAGTGGTCTAATCCAAATCGGTAAATCCACTCCTGCAGAGGGTGGGCCGCCAGCGCAGCCCCAATGTCAAGCACCCCTCCCTCTCTCTCCGGGTTCGAGACTTAGGAAAGTAGGACAAAGGAGGCTGTTCTGAACCCTCATACCACACACACATCGGAAATTGGGACAAGTCATTCAACTCAACCAAACACGTGACACGAGATGGAAGGAAGCACTACGCACTGGAGAACCACGTCCTTGCATATTTGAACCACATATATAGAAACATAAGTCATATTTGACTATTCACAACATCTCAATTGCCACATTCTTTAATTACAGGAGAGAAATAGATTTTAGCTGACCAATTTTGGGGGGAAATGGCTAAATGATGTTACAAAAAAAAGCATGACAACCTGAATAAAAAAGAATTGCTTTGTTTCAGTTTTTAACACAGTTGCATTGCTTTTATCTTTTTTTAACCTGTCCCATAACCTACTGTGAATATAAAAAGTCTACACACCCTTGTTCAAATACCAGGTCTTTGTGATGTTAAAAAAAAAGTTTCAGAAAACCTGTACTACTCAATTGATCCCCCTCCTCACAAAAAAAAAAAACATGAACCAATGCGGTTGCAGAAGTGTGCACACCCTAGTAGTTGGTGACACGACTGTGTGCAGAATTCACTCAACACATTCAAACTCATGTTAAATGAGAATCAGCACATACCTGCCATCATTTAGAGTGCTTGTGTTTAACCCCAAATAAAGTTCTCATGTCGTAGTAGTCTTTTCCTGACAAAGTTCAACCTTTGTCTCATCAGACCAGAACACAGTTTACCTCATGTGTTTGAGAGATTTTGCTGTGTAGGTCACATGGTCTAAAAAGTGTTAAAATGATTTATCTTGGACTCCGTTTTTTTTTTTTGTTGTTTTTTTTTTTTAAATCAAAACCTTGCATTTGAACAGAGGTGTGTGGACTTTTTATATCCACTGTAGTTATCCCATCTTCTGTGAACTTGTCATATCAAGGCAAGACTAGTCAAGTCAAATTTATGATATGAATGTGTGATTTTTGATATCACCTGATCTTGGAAAGTGCAAATGAATTGTCCAAACCAAATTTGTCTGAATGCGAACGTTCCCCTTCTTCCCCTCCCAGCAGACGATGACTCCTCAGAGAGCAGTAGCGGCAACGGGGTGACGTCCGAGGTGCAGCCCGCGGGCGGGACCCCCCCGGAGGGTGGTGCCTCGTATGGGGAAGTGCCTGAGAACGGCTTGAGCGCTCCTCTGGACTTCAGCACCGCCTTGTCCTCATCCTCTTCGGATGACCAACAGCCGGTCAACCTGAGTGACCGATTGCTGCCCGCCGGGTGTTCGCCCCCAAACTCAATCCTGGCAGACCCGAACAGGAAGTACCCCATCAAAACAGAATATGCTAAGGTAAACATTCCCAAAGCCTTGATACTTACTTAAGATTTGTGCAAAGCCCTTTATTAATTTTTTTTTAAATAAGAACACCCAAAACGTATTTTTACGTTTTGCCATTAAATGAGTTAATAAGACCTGTAAATTTACAGTAATCTCGCCTCCTGAAAATAAAAGGATGAGCAATTTCTGTGGCTTGTTGAGACAGAAAATCCTTAATGCAAATGATGATTTTTAGGTGGAAATAGGCAGATTAGTAATAGCTTTTAAATGGTTGTTAAAATAGTCAATAAATACACCAAGAATTTCAATGACATAGTGTTAAGGTGAGCGCTGATCTTGGCCCTTTCATTTTTGGGACCAAAAACAGTCACTTATGTCTTTTCTGGATTGAGCGAGAGAAAATTCTGGTCCATCCACTCATTGATTTGATGAATACACTTTGGGACTTTAGTCATGTGATGATGCTAAAATGTAAAGTTGAGTGTCATCTGCATAAGTATCATAAGAGATGTTGTGATGCTCCATAATCTGAGCAAGAAGAAGCATGTAGATATTAAATCGAAGTGGTCTAAGAATGGACCCTTGTGGAACCTCACATGTGATCTTTGTTCGCTCAGACTCTTGACTAACAAATGAGACAAAGTAGTCTCTCTCATGCAAGTGAGATTTGAACACATTTAACACAGTGTCAATAAGTCTCACCCACTGTTCAAGTATGTCACGCAGTATATTATGATCAACTGTGTCAAATGCCGCATTGTGGACTAGCAATACAGAGTCGTGGTTTAGAAGTGGGCATGGGGAAAAAAGCGGAATGGAAGGTGACACCCAGGCACACTGTTTAGCAGCTCAGCTGTTTCAAGGCGAGCACATCCGCAATGCACCTGGGCCATCACGGGGAGGAGGGGGGAGTGGGAAAGCCAACAAAGGCGGTGAAAAGCCGGGGATGTGTATACATTGTGTGGAGTCGTGAATTGTGTCAGCGTCAAGTCTGTTTGACCCAGCCAGCACGCCAAACCATAACGTGTCATTGCCATGGAGACAGCCTTGTCTGCAGTAACAGAAACATAGAGCCGAAGAGAATGGGGAAGTTGAAGGATAAGCATCCGTCAGCATCACTTCCAGGGGAAAGTCCAAAACTTCATGAATGTCAGACAGGCTGTTAATACATTTTGAAAAGATCTGTAATTCGTAATGTGATATAGACAATTATTATGAGGCTGCGCATGGACCAAGCAAAAATCAAGCGGGATCTTACTACAGTGTTTATGCATGGAAAATGAACAGTGTGTTTGCGATCATGCCATTTGACGTGTTCACATGTGTGTCAGCAGTCACCTCCGTACAGCTCAGGAAGCTATGACTCCGTGAAGACCGAACTGAGTGCGTGCGCTGAGGATTTGAGCTCTGGCCGCGTGCAGATCATGGACGAAGATGACGACGATCACGATGACCACGACGACAGTGATAAGATCAATGACGCCGAGGGGATGGACCCCGAGAGACTTAAAGCCTTCAACGTAAGTAACCTGCCTGATCTCACCAAATTTTGAATTCCAGTACAAGCGCTTCAGCAAATAGCTGACAAAAATACAGTGGTTTTCTTAACATACAAGATTAATTTGGCGGCCGTGCTCGGAGCTAAAAAAAGACTTGTATCTCGGGTTGGACCTAAGGATTATGATAATTGCTGTTTATTTTCCCAATTAATCAATGAATTTGATTTAAAAAAAAAACAAAACTTTTTCTCATGTCCATCGCTTGATTGACATACAGGACACTATTTGAAATCGATGGTGCAGAAAATGCACAAGCATAAATTGATGCTGATTCCGTTACTTGTTTGGTGCATAACGCTCCAGAAAATCAGTAAATAGGTTCATTGTTGGGTTCTACAGTAAAGCAGATGTTTGCAAATGTGTTATTTGATTAAATACAAAGACAATCAGTTTGCTTCCATGGAGAACTGGAGGAATCAAAGAATATTTACTGCAGAGAGGCTTTAATACTGAGGATATGGACAATTTCAAGTTAAACAGGCTCTGAACGATTCAAGGATTGTCATCATTGATTGATATGATAATCAATTACATTACAATTTTTTTTTGTGAAGGCTAGAGTGGATTCATGGGTTTTCCATTCATTTTAATGAAAAAAGGTGATTTGAGTTATGAGTGTGGTTGCAGAATAAATTATACTCACATCTCAAGGGATCAGTGTAAAACAACAAGAATATCCCGAGAAGAGAACACTAAGATTTGCCTTAGGGAAGTCCGCTTAGCGTGATCCGAACAAGCAATGAAAAATGGCTTCGACGTGCAAACAAAAAGCATCGATATTATGGTGATATAACCCTTAAGGCAATTATTTGAAGACAAATGGTGCAGCATCACATGCAAACAGACAACATAACAATACTCACAGTCATTTTGTCTTTATCCTCCTGTGTAAAACAGTTCATATTGGTGCAGTTTACTGAGGAGTTGTGACCATCTCCATTTTAATCTAACTGTTAGGAAAAAAAAAGTGTGATGCACGCATATTGTCTTTCTCGTGATACAGCAGTTTAATTGTCAGTGTGTGTGTGTGTGAGTGTGTGTGTTTCCACAACCTCCCCCTCCCTCTTCATCCTTGCCTCTTCCACTCCCCGCCATACGCTCGCCCCTCCCCTCACTGCCTTTTCTCGCTTTTGTTTTCAACTCCGCACCACTCTCGCCGCCATCCCCCCACTACTTCTGACTCCATTTTTTCTGCTCTACATCCCGTCCCTCCCTTCCCCCTCTCTCAGATGTTTGTGCGTCTGTTTGTGGATGAGAATCTGGACCGCATGGTGCCCATCTCCAAACAGCCCAAGGAGAAGATACAGGCCATCATGGAATCGTGCAGTCGCCAGTTCCCTGAGTTCCAGGAGCGTTCCCGCAAGCGCATTCGCACCTACCTCAAATCTTGTCGTCGCATGAAAAAAAGTGGTTTTGAGGTATTAATATCCACCTTTTCATCATCGCTCCATCACAAGTACTGGTAAAAGCGCAAGGGCGCTCAGAGTAAAGCAACACTTAGGCCTGCTACACACATAAAGACAATGGTGCTGTTTTTGTCCCAATTTTGCCCCTTCCCAACCAACAATAACAAAAGCTTGACTTCTTCAGAAAATTATCCTCTAAGATTATCCTGTGGTGTACCGTTAGACAGTTTTTGCCTTCTCTCTCTCTCTCTCTCTGTGTATTATTATTTTTCTTATTTGCACAATGCAACAGAACAACAGGGTACCAAGACAAAGACAGATTGTGCGGGCGAGGAAAAGAAGCCCCAAGGGCTCAGATGTAATCCTCCTCTAAAAAATAAATGCAAACTAATAGCTCATCTAAATGAAAGAAAAACACATTTGTATAAAATAATAACTAAGCAGATAATAATCCATAATACTAAGAACTAAAAACAATGAAGAAAAAATTTAAAAACAAGTCCAGCATCACGTACGCAAGGTAAGAAATGAGAATGTTTTATACAATTAAGATGAAGCATTTTGTCTCACTTGCACTTAGTATGTTTAGCCTTATTGACTTGGCAGAAGAAACCTGATGAAACCAGAGCTCAACATTTTTTTAAAGTAGATAAGACCTGAAAAGACGTTTCTAAGGAATCACGGTGTTTCATAAAGAATTTATGACACTGAGGTCATTGAAAGTTCATTTGACCTCGTACTGAGTCAGGTTGAATATCAGATGGGAACAGAAAGAAGTCAGAAAAAGTTCCTGGAAGGGCTTGTGCAGAATGTATTTTTACTTGAATATAGCCCACTTAAATTTTATTTCATTTTTTCTTCTCTCTACAATAACTTATGCCATACACTCGATTTCTCCTCCTCACTGATTCATTTACATGTTTTGGAAAACATTATCCTTTTGGGGATTATCTCAACTACATGCACAAGCAACTCAAATAAATTTTGGGCGTCATTTTCAGTTTAAGCCGGCGTTAGTCACTCGCATTTTACCAAACCCCGAAATGCCCTTGCGCTATTTTTTGCAAACATTCCTCAAAGTTCTATCCAGTATTTCACATTTATTAAACATGCACAATGTTTTGCTGACAGATAAGACCAACCCCTCCTCACCTCACCTCTGCCATGGCTGAAAACATCCTCGCCGCCGCATGCGAGAGCGAAACCCGAAACGCCGCCAAGAGGATGCGGCTCGACATCTACCCAGCGGTAAATAAATTTCAGGATATACATTGACCAATCATCTGTATGCAGTCTGAAAAGATCCAATATAAGTACTGTTGCTAACGTGCCTCCACAAAAGGCAAAACTACAAATTATTTGGGTTGACACTCTCTGAGAGAATTGAATAGTAAGTGTAAACTATAAACTGCCTTGTATGACAATGAAGCCTCACCTAATCCTGAATTCCCACATTGGGATGAATAAAGTATGAAGTATCGAATCATAAATTCACCTATTTGTGCTTTTATCTTGGAACCTGCCGTAAATATCAGAGGTGCCACGAGATGGTGCCAAGTACTGAAAGAAGTCATTTCGGTCTTGAGCACGTATGTTCAAGTGCTAGCTTTGTTTTTGGGGAGACGCAAGTTTAGCCTGAGTTGTTAAGGCTCATTATGGAGAGTATACTGAGTCTACTGTCCATCACTTCCAATAATTGAGTTCACTTATTTAGCTATAAGAGAGGCTGAAATCATATCAAAAGATGTTTTTAATTAGAATACATCGTAGTTAGCACACTGCAGTAACAACCATGTTCTTAAATGCAAAAATCTCTGCGTACATGCGCGCCTAATGAAGTGTCTCGAATGGCTCCGTGCCACTAAAATGAAACATGCGCTCACAGGACGAGCCCGCCCTCGCTGAGAAGCCCTGCACCAGGGAGCCCGCATCTGTGGCCCCCTCGGGCTTCGTCATTTCCAGCACGGCTTTTGCCCAAGACCAGCTCTACACCAATGGAGGCCTCAACTACAACCTGCGTGGCTACGGCAATGTCGCCGGCAACCAGCAGAGCGCGACTGCGGCCCAAGCCAATGGTGAGCACCACTTGAGGATTTTGCATGCATACTCACTGTATTGTAAACGTTTAGGCAACAGAGACTTGAACACAAAGAGTGAAGCAACACATGTAGACAGACAATGTAAAAATACTCACAGGCATATATTCTTTATTTTCTGTGAGAATCTCTTCTATATTATCTTAATGATTCACTGGGAGAGATCGTGACTCTGAAAAAAATAAATAACTAAAACAATATCAGCGCAAAAAGTCCCACACAGAAAGAAATCACAATAGCAATTTCATGTTCATGTCCAAAAAGGGGTGGTAAGAAGTGTACCTCATTTTATCCAAACCCGTCTCTGTCAGTAATAATCAGCTATTTATCTAAATCATCCTTTTGTAGTACAGTGGTACCGCTATGAACATCTCTTCATACAAAATTTTCAAGTTACAAAACGACTCAACAGAAAAATATTGCCTCTTGTTACGAAAGAAATTTTAAGATATGATAGGTAAAAATACAGTATAGGCTGCAAGTTGCAGCTCAGAGTTTCCTGAATGCAACATACTTGTATATATTTATACAAGTAAATATACAATGGTAGTTCTTGGATCGTTTCCTCTCAGCCAGGGGTGGCCAAACAGTCAGAGACAAAGAGCCTTTTTTTTTTTTTTACTGTTTTAATGCAAAGAGACACATACACATGGGCATCCCGTCCTTGTGAACACGCGCAAGCACACACACACACACACACACACACACACACACACACACACACACACGCATCTTTCCACCCCTTTCCTCCTCCCACCCCTTGCGGTCGACTTGGGACCAGTCCGCTGGCTCCCGGTCGAGTGTGATCGATGTATTGGGAACCCCTGCCTTGACATCAGAGCTAATTCGCTGACTAGCTTAGCGTTTAGCGCCGTTGTTTGCACATGAGTGGTGATTCAGTGATCTGATTGGTTGCCCTCTGTGTCAATCAAGTAACGGGATTGATGATAGGCTGATGTAGTACGTACTGTGTATTTTGCGCCATTGTTTGAATGGCATTGCCACCATAGGTAATTATTGCCGCAAGCCTCAGCACAGTAACTTTGATATATTTCAGCCGTATATCTCTCTAATGAGATGACACTTGTGTCCGCAGGTCCAACAGATCTGAGCATGAAGTCGGTGGCTCCAAACTCCTCTTCCTCCAGCTCCAATAGTCACGGGCAGGGCGGCGGCGGCGGGGGTGCTTCGGCTCAGCTCAGCCCTCCGGAAGTGACGGCGGTCAGGCAGCTCATTGCCGGCTACCGGGAGTCGGCCGCCTTCCTGCTCCGCTCGGCCGACGAACTGGAGAACCTGATTCTGCAGCAGAACTGAGCACCGGCCGGAACTCGGCCTGTATGTCCGTCCGTCCGTCCATCTCCGCGTGTAAATACGTCACCCTGACATGCAAGTCTTGACGCTGTTGGACAGAGGCACAAGCAAAGGGAAGTGGTACTGCCAAGCACAGCAGGTCCTGTAAGGTACCTTGACTCATCCCACACGACTCCTTATGCATTCGCTTCCCTTTGACCTCAGTGCTCTGTCTTCTGTCGGCTCTCTGCTAAGTTTCTCTCACCACCTCAACCCCATTTGTCTCAGGAAGTGATGATGTGTGGAGAAAACGAATCCAATAGTCCATCTAGTGCCGTTTTTCCCAACCTTTAATGAGCCGAAGCTCAAGAAAAATCTCTCAGAAAAACCACCAGACTGAACGAACTCGTCACAGAAAGTATTTCAAATGATGACGATTTTGTCTCAATTTACTGACAAATGTACTCAATGGGTGTGGGGGTGTGGGGGGGGGAATGAAACCAAGAAAAATCTTTTCAAAACTTGTTCTTCCATGAATGTGACATAACCTTTACAACTCAGTCGGGATGTTTTTAACATCTTTGCAAAAAGCTAAGTGAAGGGAACAACTGTGACGATGAGGTTGCACAAGTGTGCACACCCTCTTTATAATTGGGTATGTGGCTGCGTTCAAAATCAACCAGTCACATATGAACTCATTTTAAAAAGGTCAGCACACAACTGCCACCTCTTACAGTGCCTCTGATTAACCCCAAATAAAGTTCAAATGCTCTAGTAGGCTTTTTCTAGCATTTTTGTTTTCTTGCCTGAATGTTTTGTGATCAAACTGGCTGCTTTTTTGAACTGTTCACAAGGCCAATATATATATATATACAGCCAAATGAATCAGTTAGCGGAGAGCGGATGTGACGTCCAAAAAAACTTGTTTTCGGTGCCGTCAGCTGCTGGAGTTTTAATGTGTTTCCGGTTATTTAAAAAGGATTTACTGCTGAATGATGTTCACAAACTATCAGCTCTCCCGCGTGCCCTTTTGAATGAGGATGGACTTCCGTTGCCCAAGAATGATGTTGCTCACGTAGTATACGTCACAGCAAATAAAAACTTTGTTTGCACGGTTCGTTTTGAATCGCGGCTGAAAAAAAAGTGGGTTCGGCTTGCCAGTCAAGCTAGTCTCTAAAAATGTCAAGAAAACCCTACTAGAACACCTGAAATTGATTTTGCACTCACTGATGTTCTTTGAAATGGTGGCAGGTGTATGCTGACTTGAATTTAACATAAGTTTGAATGTTGCTAACAAAAAAAAAAAATTCCCATCTTAATCATACCGTTTATAGATCACATTAATGGTGGAAAAAGTGAAGAAATGATTTCCCTTGATCTCATCTTCTTGTATATCACAAAAGCCTGGCATATCAGAGGGGCGAAGACTTTTAAAATCCACTGTAATTATTCTGCCTATCACTATTTGTGGCTGGCATTGATAGATAAACAAAAATACAATCTTTTTGGTCAATGAATTATAATTTTTAGACCAATGAATCAAAATGGGATAATTCCCACAGCCTAGCGGGTGATCTTTAATGGTTGGGAATCGCTGATCGTAATGAGCAGGGGACGAGTTCAATTAGTTCTCTCAGCCTGCATGTGCAGGTTACTACAGGGCGTCTCTATGTCATCGCGCTAAAATAACTCAAATAGTCTGCACGAGATTCTGAAAGATTCGACTGGGTGATCTTCAATTGTAGATGGAATAATAGCAGTGTGTTTTTAAAAAAAATTAAGACTATAAGTCCATGTAATAACTTTTACTTCAACTAATATAATGGAAGTGATGCGCATTCTATTCTAAATCCAAGTGGAGAAAGATTCATTAAATGAGTTGTACCGTTACAAAAAAGTGAAGATGGAGGAATATTAGGCTGTCCTGGCTCTGCATTTTCTGTCCAAATTCAAACAATGTATCAAATGAAAAAGCACATTTTGGGCGAGGAACCGTATAATCCTGTTTTGTTAGAGAATACAAGGTTCGTTTCCAGAATAACAGGTGTGAAATTATGAGAAAAAAATTATCCTGAAAGAAAAGTGTCCTAAAAATCAAAACACATTCTCAGAACATGAAAACTTTTCTCTTTTTGGGACTGTTACATTGAGGGGGTCATTAGTAAAAATTCTCCTACATATTTAATGACTCACTGTAAAGAAAAAATAATACACTTTTCATTTCATACATAAATAGTTCAGCAGTTCTCAAACTTTTTACTCAAAGTACCATCTCAAAAAAATATACTTCTACACA
Source organism: Hippocampus kuda (assembly GCA_901007745.1). Lineage (NCBI taxonomy): Eukaryota > Metazoa > Chordata > Actinopteri > Syngnathiformes > Syngnathidae > Hippocampus > Hippocampus kuda. The sequence continues at coordinate 38,423 of CAAKHF010008705.1, forward strand.
CACCAAAAAAATAGAAGCAGAGGTTTTTGTCCTTAAAAAAAATATATATATATATATATATATATATATATATATATATATATATATATATATATATATATATATATAAATATATATATATATATATAAATATATATATAGTGTTTAAGTTAATGTCAACTGAAAATAAAAAAACTGTACTGCATTTTCCCTGAATGCAAGTACCGTAAGCTATGAGCAAATTTCAAATTTTACTTTGAAAAAGAACGATCAAGAATTTTTTTTTTCTGGGTGTTGTGGACCACAATAGTAGTTGAAAAATCATCAATTTATGTTTGTGCATTTTACGTACCGGCGATTTGAAATAGTGTCCTATTTTTTTAATTAAAACCATGACAATTAAAAAAAAGTTGAATTGGATTCATGTATTAGTCGTAAAAATAATCAATGGATTAATAAATTATCAAAATAATCATGAGTTGCAGGCCTAGGATTTACTCATTTGATACATTTTATTGAGAGCGTTCAACCACACTGCTGTTATTCTGCACCCAGGTGTACTGCAGACTGATTCTGTGTCAGCACGTTTCATCCAACAATTCCACTTTGTGGATGTCCATCAACAGACAAACCGCTGCTAAATTGCCTGCCACTGTTGCTGTTTGTGATGCGCTCATTCCACACGTGGGTAAATATTCCCACAGGAGAAGTCGGCTTCCTTTTCGGATGGTTTTCAACAGTTGTTCAAAGCTGTCCGCTCAAGATATTACCTCGTTGTCTTTTGTTCGAGAGAGAAAAAGACTCATTTTGTGAAAATGCCGAGCTTGACATGTCGAGGAAATTAGATGATAGGAGGTCACGAACACCTGTCAGGGAAGAAAGAGATTATTCAATATATTGTTGAACGCGATTGGAAAAAGGTGCAATATTGATGATAATCACTGAGGGTGTACTATTCATGTCGCAGGCGAAGAGGGGGAGAAATCCGCCACAATCCCAAAAGATGCCATAATCCCATGCAGCATTGTAGCCAATTTCAATGTTGTGATATTGTGACGACTGATGTTGGTCATGAATCTCATCACTTTTCAAAACAAACATGACTTGCACACGTTTTTGTTTTCTTCTCCTTGTCGTCGTCGTGTTGTTGTGGAAGAATTGTTGTGTGCGTTTCGTCACGCGTTGAATTGAGGTGACCCCGAACATGCATGCGAGGGGAGCGCGTGGCTCACTCACGCCAATGG